>JZLH01S0002421.1:9269-39506 GCA_001188425.1 Eucidaris tribuloides
CATTTTTTGCATAATGTCAATAGCTTCAGTCGTCCCTTTCCTGTCTTCATCTCCATATTGTGTCTTGATGGTCTCACCAAGTTTGGAACTCACAAAAACTTCAACCTGTGGTAGAAAATTGAAAAAAGGAACAGTTAAAAACAAGGGCACCCAAGGGTGCACAAGAAGTGTGACTTTAATGATGAATACTAGTCAGACATCCATGAGAAAAGCAAGAGGAACAAACTGCATTCCTCATATGTGAATAATTTTCATTCTTAAACTGTGATTTCCTGAATGGAATACATGTACATCATTATAAAAGTAAAAATATTTTTTTTCGCCCACTTTTCTATTGTGCAAATCAACATTTGATGAGTCATACATTTTATTGGTCAATTTCAGATAAAAAATAACAATGGCTGCACTGTAAGTCCAGTCCAGGTCACACAGATGTGCATTGCTAGGAATGATGAGAGGAAGGGGCTCAAACTTATCATTTTCACACCATTCCCTACCCCTCTCTATCATCCCTAGATCATCCTCAATATTCTCTTCTCACAATTCCTGTTAATACAACATTTTCACCTCTAATTCATCCATAAACAACAAATTTTTGTTGGTTGTCATTTTTTTTCACAAGGCTACCCACTAGTACTTTATAATTACCACAAAATAAATTGTCTTTCCTCATTTGTTTGGACAGCAGATTGAAAAATGTTGTGAAAATGGCCAATTTTTTTAACACGGAATCGCCCCTCCATCATTCTCTTACCCCTGCCAACAAATGCCAACACCACCCCACCATCCCTTACCCCCTATCATTCCCTCATCACCTTCATAGCATCATCAACAACACTCCTTCAACCTCACCATTCCCATATCCTTCCCTACCATTTATACTCCTCCCTATCCTCTCCCATCATTTTCTTATGCCCCCCCCCCACCATTCCCCATCCTCACATCCATACTCTTTCCTCTTTCCTATCATTACAACATCATCCCCTGGATAGGGAAAAAAATAAAATTTTCTTTTCGGGGGTTGCTTTCTCTGTTTCAGATATTCTTTTTTATTGAACCCTATGGCAATTTCCGGGGGCTCTTTTGCCATTTCGGGGGCGAAATTTCCCTGAGCCCCCGTGTATTTTTTTCCCTACATCCCCATCATTATCTTATCCCTCTCAACAACTGCCTTCTCCTCTCTACCATTCCCTCATACACACAATTCCAATACCCCTCCCCACAATTATTAACCCTTTCCTTCATTTTCAACCCCACCCTATTATTATTATTCTCACATCATCCTCATCTTTCCTCACAGTACACATCCCACTATTCCTTACATGTAATTCAGGGGAAAAATTAATTTCAAATTTTCAGGGGCTACTTGAGGAGCATATTGGCTAAATTTGGCTACAATTTACATTGTGTCTATGGGAATTTCGGGGGGGGGGGCTCTTTTGACATTTTTGAGGGCTCTTTTTTGCCTTACGGGGGTAAATTGCCCCAAGCCCCCCTGTATTTTGAGCGCTGTTCCTTATTATCCTTATTACTCTGGTACCTCTCCCAAACAATTCCCTATACTGTAGTCTCCACATAATAGGATTACATTTAAAGGGGTACTTTTAATAAATTGGTAAAAAATCTACAATGCCTTCCCTATTGTGCAGAGATCACTGTTATGTGTAGTATCTCAATGCCCACTTACCCCTCACCTAACATTTGAGAGACATATTTAGAGTGTTCCTCTCCACCAATTTGTCAGATAAACTAACACTCATTTTTAATCGCATTGCTAAATCATCAATTAGATTTCTATATCTGTGGCCACTTTCCACTCACACCTCTTTTTCCCCCACTTTGCAAGCTAAAAGTAGTTTCAGTCAACATTGATCTAGCAATGCTCTCTTGAACCAGGAAATAAATGACTCTACTCAATATAGAAAAAAATGAAGAAGTTTCGAACAGATGTGGACAACGATTGTGATCTAAACATGAAACTCCTCAGCGATTCCTACTTGATGTTTTGGACCCAATTCAAGTCTTGAAAGTCCTGCTTCCAAAAACCATCATGAGGGATTTCTTGTTTCGGGAGGTGAGTGAGTGTCCGAGTTCTGAAAGGTGGAATGCTGCCAATATCAGGGACGGACAATTCTTAACTCACGTAACCTTTGTTGACTATATCATCTCTGTCTTAAAGGAAGTAACAATGATTGCCTTTTTTGGATCTGAGATGCATGGCCCTTAGTGAAATTGGTGTCTCAGATATGATGTAAAAATGAAAGCTGGAAAAAATTGCACTTCAAACTGATCATTCAATGCTTGACAATAAAAATCAATTTCTTCTACTTGCCAATTTTACAACACTAAATTTTGACTATAGACTGTCATGAGAAAAAAAAAAACATTTCAAAACATTTGACACAATTGTATTTGTTCTCTTCTGCTGATACAAATACAAGGGTTTTCTTACTCTTTCCTCATTTTCCTGACAGCCAGAGCATTCTCACCGGACCATGGATTTCTCCAACGTACAGGTTTATACCAAAAACCTTCGATCGTATAACTTCACAATGCAAAATTTAAATGTTACATTTCAAAACAGTATATTATTATGGTGATATTCATTTCTAGATATCTTGATATTGACAGCATTATTTACAAAACATCTGACTTTTTACTTTTAAGTCTTGCGCATCATTCGAGACCATTTTCACAAAAATCGGACATACTGTTACGACGCTGCGTGACTTTTCGTACATGCATGCAACTTAAAAATTGCTCAAAAACGTGGTTTTGTGTACAAAATCAATGCAAATTATGTTTTTAGCCAAAGATAAATGTATGATTATTTTTCATTTAGCTGGTAGAAATGGATTAATTCTAAGCTGTTTATGATCGCTAAAAAGTCCCCGACAAAGTTCATTAAAAAAACAATATAAAACAAAAGGTCAAAAAAACAAAGAAATACATAAGAAATTCACAAAACAATAAAACACATAAGAAATTAATTCTGATTCAGCAATTTTTCTGGTAGGTAATTGTCAAAAATGTCAGAAAGAATATTTCAACCAAAACTTAGCATTGTACAAGCTATTTTAAGTGAGTTATAGGCAAAAATATGATTTTATTCATAAATTTGCATAATTAATTATTTTTTGAAAACCTAATGATACAGCCTTGTAGCTATGCGGGTGTAAATTTTCGCGGCGATCGCGCAATCTGCAGCCGAGATCTGGGGGGAGGGGCATATAATGCCCCGTCTCCATCCCCCGGGGATGACAAGACCGGAGATAGCCGGGATATAAAACAGTACATGTATATGACTCTTATCAGAAAGCGCAAAAGCAGGAGGTTTAAACTATGAATCAAGGGTCTTGGCCATCCCCACTTGCTTTCCTATCAAGCAGTATAATTCAAATGTCATATATCACATGAGAATGAAACTGCAAAATCAGTAACGTCACATGCCTTATCTATTCCTTGGAAACCAATGACGATGGTCAAACTCAGATCAAAAAGATTGCATGGACTTTGGGTTTTCGCCCCTTACCCTTTTTGCACGCACAACTTGAATGAATTCCAAATTTATGAAAGAAGGGTTGACTCCGTTAGGCCCTAATTGATATTTATAAGTCATGATCTGATAAAATTCGCATCTAAGGTATTTGTACAACATTCTTATAAGAAAACCAAGAACATAAAGATTTCATTGCAGTTACATTTAAGATAATGAACTTGGTGAAGCTGTGGTTGTGTATCTCGTGTAGTCCTTTCTGTATCAAAGCTTAAAGACAGAGTAAGGGATTTCCACGTCAGAAAACGGTAAAATGAATGAAATCGGCTCAAATCATTCACAATGTGAAGATTAGTATAAATAAACACCTGTCATAGAACCTGAAGTTTGGGTAGAATACGTAGTTTGGGTGAAAATCTGGACAATTAAACTTCATCCTTTTCCAAATGAACTCTGACGTCTTTTCAAAACGTTGACGTGCACGCGCCATTCCAAAATTGTCCGATCAGCCGTAAGCCGAAGGTCGCGCGGAGTTGAGCCGTTTAACCAGTCAGTGTGCTCCGCTGGTCTTGCAACAGTACACATAACCGCGATTTGCAATTTGAGCAAAATTTAAACTCACGGAAAGAACAACATTCTGGTAACATGTCGTTATTAGTTTTTCTCATAAAACAACAAATTCATGACGTATGGATCTCAAACTTTCACCACACCATTTGTAAGTACTAAACTACCCTTTGGTATTGATAATGAAGGGAAGTAATTGACTTGCAAATCCCTAACACAATCTTTAATGAAACCATAACCAGAGTTTGTACAAGGTGGCGATTAAGGATTTTTGAAAGGACTGCTTTTTCATTTTCAGGGAGTCTCTAATCAGCCAAATGAGACAGTACTGAGGTAAGACACAAACTTGTTTGACTATTTTTTAAAACAATTTATCAAAATTCACCTCAAATGATCGCAATTATATGATATGAAACATTTTCAAGGATTTCACAACAAAGCTCAAGTACATTTTGAGGACTTTTCCTGTGCAGGGCACTTGGCACTTTCTTACGCTAATAAGAACAGAAAATTTGACATCAGATACTCACCTCTGAGCGAAATGCAAATAATAGTGCTGTAGCCACAACTTCCACCAGTAACAGCAACAAGACTATAAGGAAATACTGTGAAGAAAAAAATACGAAGAGAGAGAAATATGGAACTCTTGTTAATCATAATACAGTTTAATGGTGTATTACGTGGAATATATTGCTTTTAATCATTCATACCACATTCAGATTGATACACTGTATTTACACCATCACATGAAAAACTTGATATATTTTTTAATCCGATTTTTTCACCTCTCTCAATTATGTCACTTTCCTTTAAACTACAAATTTTAAGATTATCACTTTAAATCATAATAGAAATATATAAGTAGACATGTACATTATGCCACTACACTGACACTTTTAAAAGCTGAGTACGCAGGAACCTATCAAATTAAATTATCATCCCATTTCGTGTTAAAGACACTATATAACACTGTGGAAGACACATTTAAAAAATTGTCGAACTTTGCTATCTGACATATCTGGTAGTGTTTGAATGGACAAATAAACACCTTAGAACACAAAATATTGGACAGTTAATGCTGTCAGTTAGTAACAATATGTGCAGATACAAATGGCACATTAATTTCCTATCAGGCGATAGTCGAGAAATTCTGCAACACAGCAGTCTACGGTGGAAAGCTGGAATGGTCTCTCAATGATTTTACTTTTTTAAAGCACTAAATGATCGTTTTAAACAGCAGTTTTTTCAGGGCTTCATTTTTAGATCATGTCAGATACACTGGTAGCATGGGGAATCATGCAGCTCAGATTTTTTAAACTGGAAACATTGTTATACAATGCCTTTAAATCAGTAAGTGATACAGAGTGTGATCAAGAGGCCGCGAGACCATAATACGAAATTATTTGGCTCTGGTGACACAATCTAACAGGCCATCTTTGTAAAATCTTGTTCTTTACAAGAGCAAATTTTCCCACAGAAAATACAAGAAGAGGCCTCGTCAAATGAAGTTGTCTTATCAACGTTTTTATGTTTTGAAGTGGATATGACTTATCCCAATTTTATTATCTTTTAATCACTCACATGCATCATATATATATATATATCACACATACAGGTCTAAAAATAAACAATCACAGTCATGTGAATCTCACAAACAGTCACAGAAATAGGATTCCACGGAACAGTTCTAATCAATCCAATTAATTACTTCTATCCACAAATGACAAATGCAGTGTCAGAAAGTAACTGATTATAGAATGTCAAGCTTACTGGTTACGGAATATTATAAATATGTATTGTATATGCTACAAAAATAGTGGGTAGATTAATATAAAACGTTATCTAATCTGATCTGTATATAGGCCAAGCATCAAGAAGATCAAATCATTGCCCCCCCCCCCCCAAACACCACAATGCAATATAAATGTATCCTCAAAAATGGTTTCATTTTCAAGAAACTACCTGAAATGAAAATATCGATGGTGGGGAAAGAGGTGGGGAAACCCTGAAAGTTGCCATATAAGGGAACAAAATTATACTCTGCTCTTGACGTAAGTGGATGTCTTTCCAGAATTGATATCACTTTCAGAATGAATCAATTGAATCAAGGAAACTTAATACTGTCTGTACAGGACATATTAGAAGAGTATTCCAAGTAGAGCATTGTATAATGCATAAAGTATCTGAATGATTTGGAAGACATTAAATTCTTCCCACTCGAAATGACAGTTTGTCACAAAAGTTGATGAGATATCCTGTATAATTTTACATGTACTAGATATAAGGAAATATCATAAGACCTATACAATAAGCCCTCCAACATAAATATTTTCTACATTCCCTGGAAATAACAAACTAGACAAAAAAAGTCAATAACGATAACAAAAAGCGACACAAAAATCAACAACCAGAGCAAAAAAATCTCGACCTACTTTCCGATTTCATGTGGTACAATTTTATACTGGTCAAAAAATGAAATTTGAATGTCTGGAAGGTGACATGCATATAAAAAATTTAGAGTGATAAAAATATTAGTTTATGCCCCGGAAGGGACTATGAAAAAAAATAAATAATAATAAGAAAAATATATATTTTGATTTGTGATTTGAATGCATAAATTAGCATATTAATGAATTTCGAATCTTGATGTACAAGTTTTGAAGCCCCACTAGCCCTATTCATTATAAAAAAAAATATCAGAATGAAATTGGTCCAGAAATGAGAGAGAAGCAATTTCGTATTTTGGAACTAAATCTGCATAATTTACCATGATTAATAATGGAGCAACACGTTTTAAAAATTCTGGGTAGAGTTTTTAGTGTACCAAGCTTGGCCCTACCAGAATAAAGCAAATAAATCAAAATTGGTTGAGAACTGAATGAGAAGAAGCATTTTGGCATTTTATTTTGATTTTGAATAATTTGCGATAATTTTGCATAATTGCAATTAATTTTAAATTTAGCATAATTGGATTAATTTCAAAATTTTTGTAGTAGAAGTCTTGAATCCTCCACTAGCCCTATCAGATCAAACAACACAGAATGAAAATCGTTCAAGAAATGTGGAAGAAGCAATTTGGTTATTTTTGGAATAAATTTGATAAATTACCATAATTAATTAATGGGTATAATTTCAAATTCCTGGGTGTAGAAAGTTTGAATGTGCTAAACTCAGGGCTACCAAATAAAGCAATCACAAATCAAATCGGCTTAGAAATGAAGGAGAAGAATCATTTTTTGTGATTTCGAATAAATTTGCATACAATTAACATATATTAATGAATTACGATTCGTGTGTAGAAGTTTTAAATCCCCCACCTAGCCCTATTTCATATGAAACATCAGAATCAAAATCGGTTTGAGAAAATGACGAAGGAAGAAACATGAAACATTTTCAAAACTGTGGATGGACGGAAGGACGGACGGACGGACAACGGACGCCACGCCATGGCATAAGCTCATCGGCCCCTTCGGGCCGGATGAGCTAAAAATTATAATGTTGGTGAACATGTCATATAAACATACTAGGATTGATTACATGATTATTATCATTTGAAATGAAAAGTTCAGAGTACCTCATAGAGTATCAGGACACTGCACGTTAGAACAGTGCTTTACATGTCAGGGAACTATCACGCAAACTTGTAAACAGAACCCTGGGACACAGCATCTATTTTTCCTCCCATAAACTTTGATATGTCATGAACAGTAATAATGACCATTTGGAATGTATGTTTTTGGCAACATATCCAGAAAAACTTTAAAAATTAAAGGTAAATGACATGATTGGGGGTAGTCCTCAACTTGGGCTGAAACTACTCTAGAATCCAGTAAACTATGCAAGAATTCTCCTGTGAAAATCCTGTAGTCAAACGTTTACTCATTCTAAAATAACTAATGCCAATATGCCTTGTGGCAGGCAAACCTGTTGTGTGGCTCTCTCTATGGGTCCTATTTTTATCGTGCCCCGATAGAATTAATGTTCATGCTTAATTCTCCTTAAGTTAACAAATTAGAGACAAATCCTTCCAGCTGGGAGATCCACTCCAGCTGGCGTATAGTTAGTATATATTTCAACTCATTTGGTTCTTGAGGCATTTTCAAGTGTTCCCAATCATGTCACTAACCTTAAGTGTCCGCATACTCCACTCCCTACCCTACATGTATCTGGATACTTGCGACCCCCTATTTAGAATTGATCCCTGCAGACCAGGAAAAGATAACCCAAGCCTTTAGGCTTGAGATGAAGGGCATGTCTGTGAAACTGGGGGTCAATAATTACCTAGAATTTGAAAAATGCAAAAGAAACACAACAGCTGTTTGGTGTACATTCTATGGTAGGAATTTTTCTCTCAAATCAGAGTCTAACGGTCCTTATAATTCCACTAAAAGTGAGTTTCTAGCTCCTATATTTTGCTAAAGGTTCCCAGATGGCATTTTCTTCTATAGGCATGCAAAAGGGATGCCCTGCCTTAACAATGTTGTATTAATTGATATTTTCAAATACTTGGGGTTTTAATTTTTAGTGGGACAATGCCACTGGCGAAAATTCATGACGGAATTCAATTCATCAAATGAATAGACCATCCCCGCTAGATGAATATGAAGATGTCACAGATTTTCGCCAGTGGACAATGCCAATTGGCTACATGTAAGTATGTATGCACAGTATCTCATTTCATCAATTTCAAGTCTTTTTCAAATAAGCTACATGTAAGTATGTATGCACAGTATCTCATTTCATCAATTTCAAGTCTTTTTCAAATAATCATCACATATTCAAATAATCATGCACAGTATCTCATTTTCATTAATTTCAAGTCTTTTTTCAAATATATCATCCCATAATCATCAATTAGCTCTGTGTACTATCACGGTAGTACTATTAGTCAGTGTGTGGTTACCATAGCAACCATAATCAATTATTTCAGCATTGATATATAAAGTCCAGCAGTACTGATAACCTGCTACTCATATTTATCCTCACTATGAAAAGTTTTCTCTAGCAGTAATTTTTTCAGGAAATAGTCTATTTCCTATTCACAGCCAACACTCTGCCAGGGCATTGAAGCTACAACGAGTGATGCGCACATACTACGGGTCTTATAAAGAGGTACATAATATGTAACGGGGAAAGCTACAGACTCGCAAAGGATAACATTGTATGACCAAAAATACTACGAAGTAGAGGTGTATCATTTCAGTTACTTCCAAGACTGGTTAGTCCACCATGGAAATTGTCTAATATTCGGTTAAGCTTAAAACAATATTTGAAGCTCATTTAAAAACAAAAACAAAACAATTACTCCCTGAAATAATGGTGCCAATCTGATTGTGTTCATGTTGAAATGTATTATTATTTTTTTGCTTCAAAACCATTAATTACTGGTCAAATAGTTGGATAACAATGTAATTACTTAGACTGTATAATCATATCTTGTACATCTCCTTGCAAATATTAATTATATTGATCATATTACTGCAGCAAAATGATGACCGAACAAATGTGTTTGCCTACGCCACCATTACCTAGCTTTTGAAAGGATTCTGCTCTGCCGTTATTTTTATGCTTCGTTCCTGTGTTGTATTCTATGCACATGTATACACACATATAATAACACATAGAGGTATTTGCCCCTTCAAAGGTCACAGAGTTTTCGTAACATTTTGTAGCAGGCTTGTAGGAGGACCTGTTAGTCCTGTCCACGGGTTGTGACTTGATTGTTTCCGGGCTTTAATTAGACCCGACAGCTGAGGCAGACAGCACTTGTTGCATACTATCAGAAAAGTAATAGTGAGGGAGCCAGAATTTTTTCTTTTCTTTTTAGAGGGAGGGGGAGGAGGGGGCACAGTTACCTTAGGTGTCGGCAATTTGAAGATCAAAAAGAAAAGGAGGGAAAGTATGGTAAGCCCAACCCTGTTTTTTCTGTCTTTCTCCCTTTAATTTTTTTTTTTGGGGGGGGGGCATTGGGGGCAACCCCCACCCCTCCCCCATTATGCTATCAGAACAAACACAGGCAACTTATCAGACAAGAGACAATGTTAATCTCTGGTTGTCTATATACATTAGAAGTTGACCAATTTGATGCTGTCCATTCGTATGACACTATTTTAGTTATTTTTAAATCCAGGAAAACTATGCTGAAAATTTTCGTAAAAATTGTTGAAAATATATATTCCGTTGATAGAATGCCGATGGTCAATATTGTGTACTAAAAATAAATAAATCCCATGAACCTACTCTGGTATTTTGAGTGATGTACTGAAGTGCCAGTGCTAACAGTGCACGATGATTTTTTGCTCATTTGTTTTCATTTCATTCTCTTTTTTTTTTACTCAATTTTGAAAGCATACAATTCCAGAACAGAATCTTAAGGTGTTACTTCAATAATTCTACATTTGAAATGATGCACATATTTTCCCTAGAATGTACTTAAAAATCTATTTCACAGTTACGGCAACTGTTATACTAAATTTTCCAGAATTGACATTCTCTTTATCTGTGTATTTCAATCACTTAAAAGCCAAATCTATGGAAACGTAATTTTAAACTGAAGGTTTATAGAAACTTGGAAAGCTAAAATTTCATTTTATTCTCTTTTTTTTTTTACTCAATTTTGAAAGCATACAATTCCAGAACACAATCTTAAGGTGTTACTTCAATATATTCTACATTTGACATGATGCACATATTTTCCCTAGAATGAACTTGAAAATCTATTTCACAGTTATTACAGTAACTGTTATATTAAATTCCCAGAAATGACATTCTCTTCATCTGTGTATTTCAATCACTTAAAAGCCAAATCTATGGAAACATAATTTTAAACTGAAGGTTTATAGAAACTTGGAAAGCTAAAATTTCATTTCATTCTTTTTTTTTACTCAATTTTGAAAGCATACAATTCCAGAACACAAAGAATTCTCTTTATCTTTGTATTTCAATCACTTAAAAGCCAAATCTATGGAAACGTAATTTTAAACTGAAGGTTTATAGAAACTTGGAAAGCTAAAATTTCATTTCATTCTCTTTTTTTTACTCAATTTTGAAAGCATACAATTCCAGAACACAATCTTAAGGTGTTACTTCAATATATTCTACATTTCAAATGATGCACATGTTTTCCCTAGAATGAACTTAAAAATCTATTTCACAGTTATAGTAACTGTTATATTAAATTCCCAGAAATGACATTCTCTTTATCTGTGTATTTCAATCACTTAAAAGCCAAATCTATGGAAACTTAATTTTAAACTGAAGGTTTATAGAAACTTGGAAAACCTAACATTTGATGAATTGCTCCTTCTCTGACAAGCTTACTCAAAACGTGACAAAAAAGATTCTTCAATGCCATCACACTTGAATCATTTCCATGTGCCGAATATCCACTTATACCACTTTCATACTGAAGGCGAAGTGGAGTTACTCCGGAGTAACTCCAGAGTGAGTTGATACGCTTATACTGCAGACCGAAATTATGATACCTTTCATACTTGAGAGTACTGCAGCGGTGTATCCGCAGTCGTTTCCATGGTTTACATGCGAGTTCGCGCCATTATGTGTGGCCGAATTTCGTTAACAAGCGGTTCGCGCAAATTTGCCATCAATCGCTTATTACATTGGTCTGTAGGCCTACATACTTGACTGCTTAATAGTTGATCTCTTGCCAGACGATTGTGTGATCTGAGTACAAAAACAGGATTGAAAATACGGGGATTGACTCAGATACCATCAGTGTACGAACTTGGTGTTGGAGTTAGATAAGTTCTATGGTCAGGGTAGCCTATTGATTTCGGATACTTTCATTGAAAACAGAACAACTTACGTCAAAAAAATCTAGAACCAAACGATTAGAACACGCTACAAAACAAAATCAAACCCCGGAATTTAACTCCCCACGACTAAACTCACTTGTGACGTTGGGACTGGAAATGTAAAATGCGCAAGATTACCCAGTTAAGCCGAACTGCACTTCCGGTGCAGAGTTACTCTGCCTGTAACCCTCTTCTCAAAGTGGGTTGAGTACTCTGCTTTGAATCCGGATCGAAAAAATCTCAGAATTTTCATATTGCCCTCCAAAGTGGAGTAACTCCTTCTGGACTCCAGAGTAACTCCACTTTGGCTGTTAGTATGTAAGGGGTATTAATGGTATGGGAGCTGCCTCTCCGTGGTTGAGTGGTTTCATCATCCGAAGAGCGAGTATTAAGGAAGACATGGCGAGAAAAAAAAAATTTCTTCGGCTCATTACAAACTCATCAGGTGAGAACGATATTATTCCCAGACATGGTTAAAGGAAAAATTTGATTTTTCCCCCCTTTACCATATGATGTGCATTCTTTAGCCACAAATGTGAGATTGAAAGCATGAAATTTATAAATGATTACAAATAAGGAAAAATTTTATAAAGTCCAAATTTAGCAATGCACCAGAATGTTTAAACATTGCTAAGTGATACTCTTGGCAACTTATGTATTATGATTGTCATTTACACTGGTTCTTCTCAAAGAATTTCAATGAATTACGACACAATAATTCTGAACGCTAATAAATTGGCTCCTTTTTTTTGGGGGGGGGGGGAGTAAGTCACAGTGTCAGTATTTTTTCATGTTAAATTTCTGTAGTTCAATCACTAGTTCCTGATCCTTTTCTGGAATTTCACTCAATCACAGCTCAATAATTTGGCATGATAGTAAATCAGTTTTTTTTTTCTATCTGGATGAATAACAGTATCAGAATTTTTATATTAAATTTCTTGCATTTCCACAAATATATATTACAAGAAGTACATACCAGAGACATCCACTCCTTTAACCAATAATAGTCCTTAAATTCAGAGAAAAGTATTCTTAAGTGATGTCAAAAAAAAAGGTTATTGACTTTTCATTTTAAATTTCTTGTAGTTCCTGATTTCCACAGACTTCAGTATACATTTCCAAAAGTATGCCTACATACCAGAGATATCCAATCATATAATCCTTGAATTCAAAGAAAAGTAATCTAAGTGATGTCACATTTACGGAATGCTAGATAATACAAAAAAAATAACAAGTTTACTGACTTTTCATGTTAAATATCTTGTAGTTCCAGATTTCCACAGACTTCAGTACATATTTCCAAATATGCGTACATACCAGAGACATCCAATCATTTTAACAATAAAGCCCTTAAATTCAGAGAAAAGTATTCCAACTGATGTCATATTTATGGAAAGCTAAACACACAGAAAAAATAAGGATACTGACATTTTATGTTACGTTTCTTGTACAGTAGCTCCTTATTTCCACAAATTGCAGTTTATATTTCCAAAAGTAGGCGTACATGCCAGATACATCCACTCATTTTCACCAAAATCACCAATATAGTTCTCAAATTCAGAGAAAAGTGCTCTAACTGATGACACATTTATGGAAAGCTAAAGTCTTCCAAAAAAAATCAGGTTATTGACTCTTCATCTTATCGCACAAAACATGCCACCATGTTTGGAGACACAAGTTTATATCCTAGATGAAATGAACCCAAAGAAAAGGCCCAGATCAGGAAGCAAATTCCATCAATATCATCACATCCCCCAATACTCCCGAGAAATGTCGACACATTCTGACAATCTGTGACTCTCAAATCTGATTCCTCATTAACCCTATGGCTAGGAGAACCAGATGTATCATGTATTAACTCTATGGGAATTACGGAATATCACTGGCAATGAGTTAAAACTGTGGAGGAAAATGAAGTTACTAAAATAGTGGCATTTTGAGAAGATCCACCAGGGATTACAGAGACCAATTCTCTCTTCTCAATCAGCTCTTCTTTAACCTCTGCCCCCATAACGATCTCTCAGTGGACTCATCCAGAGGATACAGGTCAAATGAGAGGTCATGACCTTTGACCTTGTATGCCTGTAGCAGGAAATAAAATGGCAAGCTACTCTTGTTGGAAGTTGGCAGATGTAACAATCTAGATTACTGTTTGTTTGGGTGATGTATAGAGGATGGAGAATTATGATTGATCTCCCCTTGGGAGGCCAGTTTTCTTCCTTATTGACAGAATGAGGAAAACTTGTTTGAACTTTCTTTTTTAGAAAGTGGAAAAGTGTGCATTTTGCACTATTATGATACAATGTAAAATGTAATGATGAAAAAACAAATACTTCGGGATATGGAAATATTCTCCAGAGAATATACTCTCCAGAGAAACAGGCAGAGAACTATGACACTTTCTTTGAAAATGTTTTCACAAAAAAAAAATGTTCTTCTTCCATTAAATTTATCAATGAAGTAATGATTCAAATTTAATAATGCTTTAATTTCCTTGAAATATTTGGCGATCTGCACAAATATTTGTATTGCCAATGAATTATTTGAAGTTTGAACTGTGTCACTAAAGACTACTATTTCCTTACAACTTTGCAAGTAGGCCTACATGTAGGAAACCAATAAACTTTTGCTTAAAAAAACAACAATTCAAAACAACAAAACACTTTGTTTTTACAAAACCTCTTAATAAATGATCATGCTGAAGACTCATCTATTTCAAAATTAGTTGGGTTTATTATGATGTGTTTATGCATATGATTTTTCTATGTCAATATGTTTTGTTTGTATGTCATTTTGTTATAATGATTATTATAACATGTAAATCACAGAGAGACATTTTTGTATTATGAATTATATAAGTACATGTATGATATACATGTGTATTACAATTATGATTACTACTAACATAGAAATCTATAACTGGGACTATGTTAATTGTGAACATTGCAACGTTAGGCCCAGTAAGGGAAAATTCACCTGTTTAAAAATTGTCAATCCTACAAGTTTTTACTACATTTGAGGTAAAATAATTCCATATTATAATGCAAATATTTATATGCTTTTAACTGGAAACCAATGAAATGGGGAACCCTGATGAAAGAATTTCAATCATCTACCAGTACTCCATTTTAGCAGTAACGTAAAGCCTCCATTCCTCCACGATACAGAAAACGGAGGAAAATCGTGGAAATGGGAAGTGTAAGGCAGAAAATGGGAAATCATGAAATGTTGATGTAAGTAATAACCTTAAAATTGGAAGTAAATTACAAAATAAACAAATATTAAAATGTCTAATCATTCTTTAAATAAATAATACCATTACCAAGCATGAGAGTAACTTAAATGACCCTAGCAAACCCCTCTGCAGGCTTCTCTGCTGGCCGTCTTTCTCACTACCATGATTTCACTGAGGCCGAGTTGTAATCATGCAGTAATAGGTAATATATGATGTTTATAAACATGATTTTGAGTAACGTGGAAAGTCATGGAAAATGGAAAATTTGAAAAACAGAATTTTGATTTTGTGAAACAGAAAAATAGAGGCCTTAAAGGCAGTGGATCTCATTTGCAAACATCCCCGCAGACCAGGAAAAGATAACCCATGCCCTTAGGCTATTGATGAAGGGCATGTCTGTGAAATCTGGGGATCAGTGATTGCCTAGAATTTGAAAAATGCAAGAGAAAAACAATAGGCGTTTAGAGTACGTTCTATGGTAGGAATTTTTTTTCTCGCGAGAAAAAAATTCAGATCTGAGTCTAGCGGTCACTATGATTCCACGAAAACTGAGTTTCTAGCTCCTATATTTTGCTAAAGGTTCCCAGATGGCATTTTCTTCTAAATGCCATTGTATTTACACAATGTTGATTTTTAGGCATGCAAAAGAGATCCCCTGCCTTTAACTTTATGGTATATACCTACCAACCAAACCATCCACTTGTGTTCGTGGCAAGCCCCAAAACATCCGATGAAGCCCAGTAACGTGACGAAACCCCCTATACCAATCATGGAGAAACCGATGAATTTGAACAGGGGATCCTCAAACAGTACCAGGAATTCTGTCGTTCCTCGGTCCACGCTGACCCAGATACCGATGCCTAGTACTGCTACTCCTGTCAGCTGCAGAGGGTGGGGGAGGGGATGGGGAGGGGGAGAGTGTAAAATAACAAGTGAATCAGTAAATCATAGAATGTGTAATACACATCCCTGCTAAAAGTGTACATCTCTAGAATAGTACTGATTTCTATATGTTCTACATGCATGAAAACACAAAGTTTTCAAAACTTTTGATGGTCAAGAATACAAAGAAAACAAGTACATTAAGTGAGTTTTCTGTGATAATGAATATATTCGCATATTCTAGCATAAACAATATCACACTTTCTGTGCAGAAGTTTGAAAGCTCCCATATAGCCCAATTACATGTAGACAAGAAATAGAATATAAATAAAATCAGTCAAGAAATACAGTAGCAATTTTGATCTTATCGTCATTTTGAGAAAAAAAAATTGGCAGAATTAGCACAAATGAATGAAAGAGGACCAAGAATTCTGTTGTCTCCTGGGCCCTGTTTCATAAAAGTTAACATCATGTTAACTTGCCATTCTACTGTCAACTACCATGGCAACCATGCTTCACAGCCAATCAGAGCCTTAGATTTTTACAAAAATTGCAGTAGAATGGCAAGTTGATAGGATGTCAACTTTTATGCAACAGGGCCCAGGTGTATGCCGACCCAGATGCCAATGTGTAGTACTGGTAGACTGGTACTCCTGTCAACGGAGGGAGGAATGTAAAATGCATGTAAATGGATCAAGAATTTAGAAATCAAACATTGTGTAAAGGGGTCTCTATGTGCATAAATTAAAATTGATTTATGCAGTAAAGGTATTGCACACCTCCATGATTCACACAACTGCTTATTAATTGATTCTTGCAAAAACCTTTGCGTGAATCGAAAAGTGCATTTTAAACTAACAGACAGAATAAGTTTTACGATATGTTTCATGGAACTCACGTATCAGTTTTATGCTCTCAACAAATCACAGGACTCTGTTATTTTGTGTGAATAAATTAATCACAAGAATGATCTATCGCAAGAAATGTATATGTGCTGGCCTGCGGAAGATGTTGGTAATTCACATTCATTGGGTGAATACAAATTGAGTCACAAAATATTACGGAAAACAGGTGTTTTTGCTGATAAATTAGCATAAATAAGTACACAATATCTGTGTAGAAGTTTGAAATTTCCCACAAAACCCTACATGTGTATAAGATAGGAAACAAAAAAATCATTCAAAGAATAAAGAAGCATTTATTTTCATCTCCTTGTGATTTAAATAAATTTGCATCAATTACATTGTAGCATAAGTGCATGAATTACACAATTCTGTGTAAAGAAACCCAGCCCCATCTGACAAAATCCACACAATATTTGTGTGTGTGTGTGTGTGTGTGTGAATGTGTGTGTATGTGTGTGTGTGTGTGTGTGTGTGTGTGTGTGTGAATGTGTGTGTATTGTGTGTGTTGTGCTGTGGTGTGTGGTCTGTGTGTCTGTGTGTGGTTGTGTGTGTGTGAATGTGTGAATGTGTGTGTGAATGTGTGTGTATGTGTGTGTGTGTCTGTGTGTGTTGTGTTGTGTTGTGTGGTGAATGTGTGTGTGTGTGTGTTGAATGTGTGTGTCTGTGTGTGTGGTGTGTGTCTGTCTGTCTGTGTGTGTCTGTGTTGTCTGTGTGTGTTGTGGTGTGTGTGTGTGAATGTGGTGATGTGTGTGTGTGTGTGAATGTGTGTGTATGTGTGTGGTCTGTGTGTGTGTGTGTGTGGAATGTGTGTGTACTGTGTGCTGTGTGTGTCTGTGTGTGTGTGTGTGTCTGTCTGTGTGTGTTCTGTGGCTGTGTGGTGTGTGTGGTGGTGTGAATGTGTGTGTGTGTGTGTGTGGTGTGAAATGTGTTGTGTATGTGTGTGTGGTGTCTGGTGTGTGTGTGTGTTCGTGTAATGTGGTGTTATGATGTTGTGTGTCTGTGTGTGTGTGTGTCTTGTCATGTGCTGTGTCTGTGTGTCTGTGTGTGTGTGTGGTGTGTGTGTGTGAATGTTGTGTTGTTGTGTGAATGTGTGTCGTATGTTTGTGTGTGTGGTCTGTGTGTGTGTGTGTGTGATAATGTGCTGTGTATGTGTGTGTGTGTGTCTGTGTGTGTCTGTCGTGTGTGTCTGTGTGTCTGTTGTGTGTGTGTCTGTCTGTGCTGTGTCTGTGTGTCTCTGTGTGTTGTGTGTGTGTGTTGTGTGTGGTGTGTGTGTAGTCTGTGATGTGTGTGTTCTGTCTGTGTGTGTGTGTGTGTTCTGTGCTGTGTGTGTGTGTGAATGTGTGTGTATGTGTGATCTGTGTTCTGTGTGTGTCTGCTGTGTGTGTGTGTCTGTCTGTGTGTCGTCTGTGTCTGTGTGTGTGTGTGTGTGTGTGTGTGTGTGTGTGAATGGTGTGTGTGTGTGTGTGTGTGTCTGTGTGTGTGTGTGTCTGTCTGTCTGTGTGTGTGTTGTTATGTCCTGTGTGTGTGTGAAGTGTGTGTATGTGTGTGATGTCGTCTGTGTGTGTCTGTGTGTCTGTCTATGTGTAGTGTGTCTGGTCTGTGTGTGTCAATGTGTTCCTGTGTGTGTGTGTGTGTGTGTGTGGTGTGTGTTGTCTGTGTGTGTGTGTGTGTCTGTCTTGTGTGTGTCTGTTGTGTGTGTGCTGTGTCTGTGTGTGTGTGTGTGTTATGTGTTGTGTGTATGTGTGTGTGTGTGTTGTGTGTGTGTCGTTGTTGTGTGGTGTCTGTGTGTGTTGTGTGTGTGTCTGTCTTGTGTGTCGTGTGTCTGTCTGTGTGTGTGGTGTGTGTGTGTGTGTGTGTGTGTGTCGTGTGTGTGTGTGTGATTAGTGTGTGTGTGTGTGTGTGTGTGTGTTGTGTGATATTGACATGAAGAAGCATTACAATTTTCATTGTAATTGATAACCTTTGTATACAACAGTTACTAATCTGAACCATGCAAAAACATCAATAACTTTGAAAAAATTCTAATTCTGGTTCAAATATTCATTTCAAAACTTTCACTGTTTCCTATTTTTTTTCTGGTATTCAGCTTAAGTTTGTGTGTATTATATGTGACTGTTCATTTTCCTTAATTTAACTTCTACATGTAATAATTTCATGAGTAGGACGTTGCCATGACTTAACCCAAATAATACAAAATTTACACTACAGCAATAGTCACAAATTTTATGGCAATAAGTGTTCCAGCATGGTGATTGTCGCCATGGAGTGAATATGTTTGGTATGCTCCTCTTCTTGGTCCTGTTGTGAAGAAATTTGATTGGTCTTGATGTGTATCAAGTTCTTCCTCTGATATTTCTCTTACAGCTACTGTGATTGGTTAATATATATTTCTGCAGCCTCAGGTGTCGATGAACACTTACTACTGGTGGAACTATCGCCAATAAAGCAGTTCTGTGTCAGACTCCCAACAGGTGCACTGGCAGCTGCACCTGTATGTTACTCTTCTCATTGGTAGCATTTCAGCAGTTTTATCATATAACAGCCTCTTCTGATTGGTTCATCTTTTCTCATTTTGGGCACATTTATCTGGACATACAATGGAGACAAACAAAACACTAAGATGGAAATGAAGCTTAAAGAGTTGATATCACAAAAAGCATGTAATTAAAAATAAATAAAATGCAGCAGCTAGTGCAAACTGCTGTGTACAAGACTGGGAAGATACATTATGTAGCATGATTACGACATACTTCTTGTTGAGATTTATAATGTTTAGCGACAATATGGTCTGATTTGGCCCTGTTCAGATATTGCAATTGTGATAATTTTTACCACAAGTAGAAATATCGTGCTCGCATCTACATAAGCGATACCAGATTCATTTGAGGCTGGGTGGGTCGGGACTCAGAAGGGAACTTATGTTTCTTATGATTCTCACACAGATATATCATTAAAGAAGCAAAGATTAAAGCATAATGATATGCTGTTCCCACTGCCCGAGTGTACAAAATCTCAGCTACATGCTGTAGAGTGATTCTCTGAATAAGGTCTAAAGACTGAAGCCCTGAAATTTTGTACCTATATAAAGAAAGTGAAGATATACTCTGAGACCAGTTTACAAGTTTCATTTAACACATAATACCGTACTGCATGTGTTTCAATTAAGAGTGGCTGATGCATAATTCACACATAATGTTCATCACAGGGTTATTATAGCTATGGCCTGTTCGGCGCCAGATCGTAGCCAACCGCAACAAACTGAATACCGACCACCACACAGCTGAGCTGAATTTATTAGTGCCTCCGAACAGCACATAAAAGCTTTTAAAATGACCGTAAAATGTTTTAAATCTCTACATAAATCGTGTATTTGAGCTTTAAAAACATCATTACATTTCAAGCCGAAGATGTATTTTGTAAAATAAAAGCTTCCAATGCATTTTTCTATGTGGAACCAGGAGCGCTATGCTCGCTTTTCTCGCTCTGCTTGCATAACTCCTTCCTACTACGCGCCGGCACAGGAAATTCTTTCTAGCTATCAACCTGTTCATCAATTCATACATGTAAGAGCTTAAAGACTTGATATCTAATAAAAAAGAAAGCATGTAAAGTTAAAGAAAACAAAATGTATAACTTGCCATCCCCCCCGACAGCATAATTTTCCTAAAGCTTGTAATCTAAGAATTATTTTTTTTATGGTGCTCGCAATCAAAGCAGCCATCACGTACGCAGAGAAAAAGTGTGACAATATTACACTGAACCTCCACACCATTAAAAAGTGTCTTTAACTGTTACCCTAAAATGATGATAATCATGGAACACACGCCCAGGTACATGTACATGTATGTTAACATTAACATGGCCAACTTCAACAACTTGTATAAATAATCACATTCTCGACTCTGTGCCAAAATGATGTACATGTACATGTAGTGCATGTCATATGAATCTTCTAATTTTCTATCACAATCTGCACATGTTGGTTCATTCAAATCCATAATTTTGCCCAAATGCGGAGACCAATTATATTAATCTGGATTGGAAATTTGACAAAACATATTGTTTCCCAACTTTCCCTTCATGTAAACGATATACTCAGAGATATAAGATACTAAAGATAGTTGCTTGAAAATGATGTTTTCCCCAGGAGCCCGATCAAGTAATGCCTCCTGCCCTACGGGAGAAATCGTAGGAAAGTGGCACGACTGTATGTTGTGTTTAATGTCTGGTTACAATAGGAACAGTGATTAATCAAGTGAGTCACTAAAACAACTTTAGGGCGCAACATAATGTTCCTGGGACTTTGATTAAATACTATTAAAATACATGATGAAAAGTGCAGCATTGTATGCACATGTTGCTTTAGTGGCATGGAGATCATGTATTATGATTAAAGATGTAATACTTTTTACCAAATTATTGAAGATTAACTGATTCATCGTTTGTTTTTTGTGTGTGTATGTAAGTGTGTTTGAAAATTACTATTAATCTTAAAGATAACAGTTCAGGATTTTGCACGCCAGAAATGGCAAAAGAAATGAAATCAGCTCAATTTGGTCACAATGTGAATATAAGTACACTGTGCATAGAATCTTTTGGGTAGAATACAATAGTTTTGTTGAAAATCTTGGAACAGTTACATTAAATAAATTTGTAAAGTGACGAGCACAGTCCATTAATTCCAAAATTGTCTGATCAACTGCTAGCCAAGGTCACGCAGAGTTCAAAACCGCTAAAAAACCATAGCAGTGTACGTAGTTGCCCACATGCCCGTCAGCGTGGTCATGCTCTTTCCGTGTTCGGCAATAATGAGCAAAATTTAAACTCACAGGAAGAACAATTATCTGGTAGGCATATCATTATTACTTTTTCTCCAATATAACAATAAGTTTCGTGACAATGTGGAATGCTTAAACTTTCAACAACACCATTTGAAGTACATTATGTTACTAGCCATTTGTAATCATAATAAAGGGAAGTGATGGACTTGCAAATCTCTGAAATTACTTTAAAATAATCAATGTTTGTCATTAAATAAAATATTTACTGTAAAGGCAATTAATAGTTTTTGTTATGTGTTGATAAGATTATGTGTCAAATTGTGTTCTTTAATATCAGACAGTTCATAAAAACTAATTGACTGCAAATTAAAGGCTCTGAAAATCCTGAAATGCTCCCATTTTTTAGAATATATTAATATTTTTGTACAAAATGGTGGAGGTGGGTATTTCTGTCATAAGATTGTACATACTCATAGCTGAATCTTTTCAGTGCTCACTGATTATTTAACTTCACTAATGTCATTGTAAAAACAAGTATAAGAGGCTTTGATTTAGTAGATTGTCTAGAGTGACAAACCAACACTTTTGTGAAAAATAATAATAGAGCAATTCTCCCTATCGCATATAGCCGAATAATCAAGCGATATCTACCTCGCCAGATCACCCGATACTGATCGATCGCTCTTGGGATGTATACTTCCGGTTTCGGGTAAATCATAGCATAAAACACACATAACGCGTCATTCGTCCCGTCATAAATTCATAATATTAGATACCGTCGAACCAAGTAAAACATGAATTGACCTCCTGATGGAAACAATTTTTGAAGATGTCTGTGTGGCAAAGTAAAGGACTTTCCTAGTGAAAGAATGTTCTTACGACCGAATAAACGAAAGGAATGAACATCGAAACTCTCCGCCAGGAAAAGCAGCGACAAAGCAGCGAACATTTACCACATAAGGGAGGAATGCTACTACGCAACACCCGAGTTCATTGTGACCTTTGAACCGTTCAATCTCTGAATCTCATCAATTATCAGTGGGCCCCATAATACGATGTTACTTCACCCAAAGTTTTACATTAATAGCGATAAGACGTTCTCAAGTTACTGTGGTAAGAACGCAAGTATTGGAGCCTCGTGACCTTTGACCTTCGACGCTTTCCAGAACCCCAAAATTTGTACACTCATTGGTTGCCGTTAAAACACTTACTTCTCGCAAGTTACATGCGAATATCAGATACATGTATGCCATTCTTACAGTTATCGTGCGTAGCAGTACACCAAGAATGGGGCCTCGTAACCTTTGACGTTTGACGCTTTCAACCAATGAAATGCTGATCAGTTCATTGATGCCTCACAGCTGTCGGATGTTTGACAAGAATTCGAACAAGCCGTTCTTAAGTTATCCTGCAACGAAGAGCCCATCAGACAGCATGTTTTAGGCACTGTGACCGTTTGACCGCTTTGACCTATTGAATCCCAAAATCTAATCAGTTCATTGCTTGGCATATAGTAAGCATACTTGCGTCCTATAGTTACATCAAAATCCCGATGCATCCAGTCTTAAGTTATTCGCGGTAAGAGAACCGTAACGAACGACGACGGACAACACCGAAAACATAATGCCACCTGAAAACTCGGTGCGGAGCATAAAAATTCTGTTCAATCAACCAAGATGTTACTTTGGCTTTTAATCCCTTCTTTTTTTTCAGTTCAGTTTCTACATGTCCACGACAAACGTTTCACCCTTCCTTTCCCTATTCCTATCCTTATAACGCATACATGAAGATTTCTGTTTTCTTCTTTTCACAAAGGTCTCACTATCGACGAACAGTATCAAGACGGCATAACGTATCCTCACAGCCCCTGCAATTAGTGACACCTCTTACGTCCCGAGGTAATTAACCCGATCTTCTGGAAACTTGAGAATGGACACGGGGTCCAAAAATGAAAGAACGCTAAGTAAACCGAGTTGTAACAACAATGACAAAAATGTACGCAAGGCTGACGGTGGATTTATTTGTAGAAATCCTTTCTTGTTGCTTCGCATTTCCGTTCATGCCAAGTCTAAAAACCTGGTGCGGCGGGCTTCTAAGATCGACGCAAGCGTAATCTTGTGCCGAAGCTTTCATCACAATTTCTGTTGGAATTGAATATCTCGATGTCTAAATGGGGCCCACTGAGGCTGACACGTCATTCAGACAAAGGTTTTTAAAGGTACTGCTAAACATTTTTCACAGTTAAAAAAATTTTCTGAGCTACATGATTCCCCATGGCCACCAGTGTCTTTCATAAAAGGTAAATGAAGCCCTGAAACAATGTATTTCAAAATGATTATTTTAAGTGCTTTAAAAATGAAAAATCGTAAGTTGAGCCGATTCACCCTGCCCCACTCCTCGCATAACTTACTGTGTGTACACCCTAAGGCTATTTTCTAACTTGCCCCGAGTGTTAATTGTTATTCATAGCATAACTTGCCATTGGCAGCGTAACTTTGTTTTAATTTGTCCATTGAACACGTAACTATGTAGCTCAGAATCAGATATCAAAGTTTGAGCAAATTTTTTTAATTGAAGCGCCCCAATGTTAGTCTATTACTTTAAAGGTAGGGATCAGGCTCTGGTTAAGTGGTTTAAAAGAGAAATTTGTCACAAAAAATCACCTGGAGTAGTGTAGATGAAATTTCCCATAATGCATTTTATAAATATTTCAGTGCTATAGCTTATATACGCTTATGTCACATTTAGCCTCAAATGAATTTTGCTATTAGAGAAGGATTTGGTTTTTGAAAAATGATTATCTTAATAACTACCAGCCCCCACCCCCTTCCCCATTACATACATATCCTTCTTTGTCCTCCAATCAGGTTAAAGGCAAGGGGATCTCTTTGGCATGCCTAAAAACTAACTATGTGGTAAATATAATGGCATTTTGAAGAAAACGCCAATACGAACTTTAGCAAAATTTAGGAGCTAGACAACTCAGTTTTAGTGGAATTATAGTGAACGTTAGACTCAGATTTGAATTTTTTTTCTGCGAAGAAAAAAATTCCTAACAATAGAACGTAACTAAACGCTTTTTGTTTTTCCTTTTGCATTTTTAAATTTAGGCAACACTGCCCACAGATTTCAGCAGACATTGCCCTTCATCAATAGCCTAAAGGAGCATGGGTTTTATCTTTTACTTAGGTCCTGGCAGGTTGTTTGGGCAAATGAGATCCACTTGGCCTTTAAATACTTTGGGGGTATCTTTGCTTCGCACCTACCCCCCCCCCACCTTTTCTCCTCTCCTCTCACTCCTACTTCCCGTCTACCTCCCCTGCCTCCTCCCATCTCCTCCCTTCTCCTCCTCCTAACTCCCTACTGCCGCGCCGCCTTCCTCCCCTCTTCTCCTCTCTCCCTCCTCCACTTCCTATTCCTACTCCCCCTCTTTGCCTCCCCTCCTCCTCCTCCTCCTCCTCCCCTCCTCAATCCTCCCCTCTTCTTTTCCAGACATCTTAACAAGATAAGACAGTAAAATACCTCCACTGATGTACGATAAGCTATGAAAATAATGTCCTTCGAAGCTCAACTCACATGTACTCACACCAATAAAATAGTAAGTTCAGAATTTCCATGTCTTTCTTTTTAAACACAACATTTTGTTTTGAACTTCCGGGCAGTCTTATGTAAGATCAAAATAATAACAATTTACTAATTTTCATAAAGTCTTGGCACAAAAAGGACAGCAAAGCCCTTTTCCATTTTGTACATAAATAAGTTGAATTGAACTGGCTTGATGCCATTCTTGAAGAGAGCTAGGGTATCTCCAGAACATATACCGGTACCCTGCACTGCTGACTTGTCAATTCCAACAGTCTTATTTCATTTTCAGAACAGACTAAAAAAATTATCAGAAACTTCACAAAGCTACAGCAAGAGTTATATCCACAATCACTTCTTGTGTTTTCTATCACATTAAATTGGGATTAAGTACATTTATAAAACAGAAGCAATCTCTATCATCTTAGGTGACACACTAACTTCATACATCATTGTGCAAGCATGGTAATTATCTTTCACGACAGAATTCTTTCATTTATGCTGTACTGATATGAAAACATTCAGCATGTAGAACAATACTTTGTTGTGTGGCCCCACAGAACGTAACACACTAAACTTAACACACAGTCAAACGCCTTCTGCCAGATCCGCATAAATCATTTGCTGTATCTGTTGCGTCTTCAAACATCTACCAAAAAGATTGCTTCTGAACACATGTCCCCTCTTTTAAATACGGCATCTTCTCTCCATTATCATAATGGAACAATCCCTACATCATGGCTGGTTCCACTACTGGTGGCAAGGGGTAACTTGGGAGTTCAGTGACCCACAGTAAGCACACTTTATGTATCATATACACTTACATATAATGCTCCAAATTGGTAGCATGTACATCCGTAGATGGGAAGGGGTCACTGGAAATGTATCCAAATATCGAAGATGGGGAGGATATGGAAGAAGAAGTGGAGGGTGCCTCACTTCAATCTGAAATATTGTGTTTTTCGATATTGTACAGCAAAGAGAATTTGTCTGGCTTAATTTTCCACATTTTATTTATCAAAAAACAGGCAATTAGCGCCAGCAGACATGCATGTACATAGTGTAATGTGTAGCTGTTAGCATGAGTGCTTGTGACAAACACATACATGTTTACCCATGATGCAGTGCAGGTACAGGTGTATGCCTAAAAAAGAAATTAATTAAGTGGCCATATATTGAGTTCCCAAATTATGCAAATTTTATATGGGTGTTGTTTTTTTCAAGTAAAGCATTAGCCTGGTAAAACCTAATAAGGTTTACCATTCAACATCAACAAGGGTCATCATACAGAAATTAACACTATTGTTTTAAACTCATGTTTATCCAATTTATGAGGAAGCAGTGTACTTTTCATCAATACCAAAATATGCCACAACCACGAAAATCGTGATACCATTCAACAGACATTTTGACTTTGTCTGCTCTGGTACATTCATGATTTAAATGTCTCCAATAAAAACATAAATATTAGCCGACTCAAGTGATCGCTGTATAAACTCATGTCCTCATAAAATCGCAAGGGTTTGATGAACTGGTATGTTCTCATGTCCTGTAAAAAAAAATTAAAAATTTGTCAAGATAAATATTGCTGACTTGGATGTCATGTATAAACTCAATGTCTCATAAATTCGCAAAGGGCTTGATGAACTGGTATGTTCTCATGTTCTGTAAAAAAAAAAATCGTGTAAAATAAATATTGCTGACTTGAATGTCACTGTATAAACTCAAACATCCTCAATTGGCAAAGAGCTTGATGAAACTGTATGTTCTGTAAAAAAAAGGCTTGTCCTGGATTTCACGACTCAATTGCGTGCATCAACGGATCCATCACAGAAGGGGCTACCTTTTCATCGTCATGGCAACCTAGCGCGTACCGACAGGGCAGGTAGAGAATTCGGCGCGAGGATACTGTGGAGTGTAAACAAGCCATGATTGCTGGAGAAAACAAGAATTGAGCTTCCAGCCGAGCGAAGTCGACTACCGCACTACCGTATTATGCTCCAACTAATACAACAAGTGAGTGTTGTTTTGCACACATGTGTAGAGGGGGATGATGTGTGTGTGTACCATGCAGACTGACCGAAATTTAATGTCCGTCCTTGCAGGCCAGTGAAGATCCGGAAAAAAATTTGCTACCCGTTGCCTCCCATAATCCTGTGATTCCCATTGACTAACACGTGGTACACACAGTTCCAGTAGGCCATACAGGTTTAATCATTGACTATTATGCTAAATAGGGGTTTCAAGCGCCGTGAATATTAACGCATATGCCGCAGGTGAAAAGGAATCGTGTATAAGCGCTGGTTAGATGAGGGGTGTACAAATCGGAAAAAATTTGTTACAAGGAAAAATATTGTACCGGCTATCCGGCGATTTCGTATTTGCTGTAAGCTAAAGATGGGTTGGCTAATGAGTTAATCGCTAGATTTCCACTTAAATAACGCTAGAACAAAACCATTTTTTAAATGAATCACATATATAATTGTACTTCTAATGTGCGTTTTGCTCAATTTACTAAATTAAGAGACAGATATGAGTTCTAACATGTGATAAAAGGGAGAATAACACGTTGTCCACAGAAAGAATAAAATCAAGGGGCAGCATTGCACACTCAGAGTGATATTGGAGAGGAATTCTGATAAATTTCTGTAAATTTCTGAATTTGATATTTTTAGTCTAGATTTTAGATAATAATTGATAGTATTGGATGGCTTATTTAAGGTGGCGACACAGAAAATATTGTACTCCTTATGAAAATAACGGACTCGTCTGCAACTTCGTCCGATATTTCTCACAGGTCGTACAATATTTTCTTGTGTTCCCCTCAAAGCCATCCAAATATTATATAATTATTTGTCACGCTATGACGAACTGTACATGTGTAACCTCCAAGTTCATCAGACAATACTGCTTGAGATTACTCACACTTTGCCACCTCCAGAACTGCACAACAAATCTTCTTTTGATAAGATTTTCCTTGGCTATTATGAATGACAATTCTCTGGCATTATAAATACACATGTGAAACCCTGCAAAAAATTCTGCAACATTCAAATTTGAGCATTGAACTTTTTTGAACTTTTTTGAGGAGTTTAGTTGGTTGCCAGTTCTTTCCGGAATGTAAATGGTTTTGAACTGTGATGGTGAGTTCATTGTAAGAAGTATTGTTGTGACTAGCCAAAAGTTAGTTTGTTTACGTATCATGTTGCAACATGTTCATTGGCAGCGGCCATTATGAATGTGTGCATCCGTGTTTGTATGCCTGCATAAATGATTTGTATAACTGTATATCTGTGTATAGTGTATGTGTGTATGTGTGTGGTGTATTGATGGGTGTGTATGTATGTGTTAGTGTATGTATGTAGGTATGTCTATGTGTGTGTGTTGCATACAGTAGCTATGTGTCTGTGTCTGTTGGGATGTGTGTAATATGTTTGTGTACAACATGAGTGTGTGTGTGCTGTGTGTGTGTGTGTGTGTGTGTGGTGTGTGTGTGTGATGGTGTGTGTGTGTGTGTGTGATGTGTGGTGTGTGTGTGTGTGTGTGTGTGTGTGGGTGTGTTGTGTGTGTGTGTGTTGTTTGTAACGCCCCCCAACCGTGGACGTGTTTTGGAATTAATTTTACTTTAAAAACCATGACATAACCTTCCAGGGGACGGTCCACGTTTTTTAGATCTTGTTGTAATTGGAGGTGCGTTATGCGGCCTTACAACCAGTAGCCAAGGTCTGGGGGTAATAGAGAATGTCCGCATTTGGAGGTTTGTGTACTGTAATGTACTACGTCCCGCAGTTGTCAGAAGTTTTGTCCTCATTTATAGGTAAAAAATTGCGTTGTGTGCCTCGTATATACCGTTACAACACACACACACAACACAGATAGCACTGACATTAAAAATTGTACGTCCTCAGGGTCAAAGGTGATACACGCGTGTGTGTGTGTGTGTGTGTGTGATGTGTGTGTGTAGTTGTGTGTTGTGTGTGTGTGTGTGTGTGTGTGTGTGTGTGTGTAGTGTGCGTGTGCGTGTGGCGTGTGCGTGTGCAGTGTGCGTGTGCGGTGTGCGGTGTGTGTGTGTGTGCAGTACATGTAATGTACATGTATGTCCAGTAACTGTAGGGTGTGCAAACGGATGCATTCCATCAACGGATTTTACCACATTACCCCATAAAACGAACAGTACACACAATATGCCTATGATGTACGACTCTCCATGGTATACTTTCATTAGGACCTTCCAGAGCCGCAACAGCAGTGTCCGTAAACTCGTACACGAGCCCTCAACATGGGATGCTTATGATGCCTGCGTGGCATCTAATTGTAACCCTATAGCATTTATTAGTTATATCAAACCGGTAACCTCTTGCTCCTAGCAGCACCTGATCATATGCATGTTGTGGGAATCTCATGTATCATGCCTATGTCTTATAATCTACCATTACACAATCACATCCTCACCGCCGCGTAACCCCCCCCCTTCTGATCCTTGACATTCATAGAGAAAATGGTGATACATATCCCAATCTGCTTTTCTTTGACCTCTCCTGTTTTCATTTATGGTATCATCGCAAAACTTGTTTAATCCAGGACAGAATTGAATAAACCATTTTAAATAAAAGGTGGATGTGCAGAATTTTTTCTTCCATATTTTTCCTTGCCAGCATAACAAGAGGGTAACTATCAAAGTAAATACATTCAAAAACAGCAAGGATAGTTAATTCTGCAGCAGCAGTAGTAGTAGAAACTGGCAATTATTTGTTTCCTTATCTTGCTCTCAATTAATCTATTTTTCCATCACAATATTTAATGATTCAACAATCAATTATCACAACATAATAAATTAACACTATGCCCTATTTGGCCTTTGATTCCATTACAGCCCTGCAGAGCAACCTGAATTATCTAATATACAAGTTAGACTGCAAATTTACTTTTTCTCTCAAACGACATGCATTAAATATGCCAATTACCCATCAACGAA
>JZLH01S0002421.1:52912-67619 GCA_001188425.1 Eucidaris tribuloides
CCCATATGTACATGTAGTAGCAGAAGTAGTAGTAGTAGTAGTAGTAGTAGTGGTATACTAGAATTATTTCCCTGTTCTTATCATTTTTTCCATCCCTTCATTCTTCCAAATCAATTAGTAGTAGTAGTAATCCAGGTTTTAAATCCGGTTTAGTCCCCGAGCTACGGGGGTGGCCGGATTCACCTCGCACTCACAGAAATCACCCTCACCCCCTCCCTCCACTTTACTCTATTCGGCGCATCCTCCTCCCTCAACCCAACCCTCCTACTCTCCTCCACCACCTGCTTCTTCCATGTCTTCTTCGGTCACCCCCTTCCCCTCTGACCAGCCACCTCAAACTCAAGTGCCCTTCTCAAAACATAATCAACATCCCTCCTCAACACATGTCCATACCAACGTACTCCGTTCGCCTTTGCCATCTGATCCACCGTTTCTTCCAAACCCAACATCTGCATCAAAACCTCAGTCTTCTTCCTGTCCATCAGCTTCACACCACATATCGCTCTCACCATTGCTCTCTCAGTCCTTCTCAGAATCCCCATCTCATTTTCACTCAAACACCACGTTTCACTCCCATACAACATCGCCGATCTCACACAACTCCTATAAACTAATCCTTTCATCTTGAGAGGAAACCTTTTCCCATATACTGTATACGTGGAAATTTTCGCGGTCGTTTTATTTTCACGAATTTCGCGAGTTAGTTATCGCGAAAATTTCCACTTTCATTCATGTCTATTCACACTAATGGAAGCACCACTAAAATCGCGAAAATTAGCACTCGCGATTTTTTAAATTTAGTCCAAAACCGTGAAAATATCTCTACGCGAAAATATTGGCGTATACAGTAACAACTCTCCGCATTCCCTAAACTTCACCCATCCAAATCTTGCCCTTGCTGTCACAGCTGCCCTGCACCCTCCACCCACACTCACCCTGTCCCCCAAGTATGAAAACTCTTTCACTGTTTCCACCTCGTCACACAACTTTTCAACATGTTCCACCATCTCTCCTGGTCCTTTTTCACATTTTCCACGCACAAAATCTCTTGCCAACCTCAGGGTCACTCTCTTCATCCTTGTGCATCTCCCATGAATCCATTTCCCACATTTCCCACACAACACTGAATTTGCCCTCACCCTCTTTCCACACATGCCGCATGGGTCTACCTTACTCACTGATACTTCCTCTTCTGCTCCACTCACCATCATTTTCGTCTTTCCAAGCTTTACCTTCAAACTCAAAAGCCATTTCTCCATTCTCAGAACTTTTCACCTCATTCCCGTCCAACGTTCTTCACTCATCAAAACCAAATCATCAGCACATACAGCATCTCGGTATCAACATTCTCTTGCATTCTCTGTAACCCATCAATCACAATTGCAAAAATCAGTGGCGATAACACAGAACCTGATGCACTTCCCACTTTCACCTCGCAATTCCGTCAGATAACTCTAACTCTTGTTTTAGCCCCTTCATACAAACTCATCATCACTCTGACCATTGCCTCCGGTATACCTTTCTTTCTCATCGCCCACTCTATCACCTTCCTTGGGATTCTATCAAATGCCTTCTCCAGATCAACAAAACACATGTACAACTTCTTTCCCTTCACTCTGTACTCTTCCTGAAAATTAAAACTCACATAATCATTTACACTATGGCCTGTTAGGCCTCGATTCCATTACAGCCTACAGACAACCTGAATTATTAAATACAAGTTTAGTCTGCAATTTACTTTTTCTCTCCAATGACATGCATTAAATATGCCAATTACCCATCAACTAAAGCTATTGGCGCACATCCGTAATAATTCTGTGATGCGCGAGAAGCGAACAAGCGAAATTAATGAAGCTTCTCTCCACCGTTCAACCATGATCAGTCTCAAAATCAGTTTTAGATTGACATTTGAATTCCAGCATCAAACCTTGCATGACTGCACAATAAAATGTGTATTATTGTACTTCATCGAAAGAGAATGATGAAGCGTGTCTAGAAATCCCAGGCAATTAGTACATGTACCAGAAACGAGCAGTTTCGTGCATCAAACTGTGATGTTGCAGTAACCTATGTCCTACTTCTAAATTCCAACTTCCCATCGCACAAAATGAAGACATGAAATGATACAGCTGGGTCAGTGATTGCTTGTTTTTTTTAATACCAGTATCAAAAAAAATGAAAGGGTTAAATCAAAATCAAAGGTAGAGAAATGTTACAAACATACAAGTAAAGTGATTTTATGTTGAATAGTAATTAATTATAAAATGTTCAATATTAAATCTCTGTATACGGCTTACCACATCCATGATTAGTTGATGGCAGTAGGGTACAATTACAGCAAGAGTTTGCGGCCCAGTCTCCAGTCAACAAAACTGAATTTCAGTGAAACATGTCTATAGTGGCCACCCAAGGGAAACCAAAAAAGTGGCCTTAATAGACAGGTGGCTGCTTTAGACAGGTTCTTTAACATGTGATTTGTCTTCTACGGAATCATTTATGTGGTCACTATAGACAGGTTGGCTGCTATAAACAGGTGGGCCGCTATGACAGGTTCGACTGTACATACATTAGACCAGTAAAGTTATGTGAATAATTCAAAGCACAGTTCACTTTGGCTATGATCATCAATTTCTGACATGTTTACCAGAAAATGAAGACACATACTTCATGATCCCTCTTCATCATTTCCTGGGTTTTTATATCTTCTCAGCAATGAAAACAAGTATCAGGGACCAAAATATATTGATAGAATTTCTGGAAAACAATAATTATTAAGACACTCTGCAACAGGAAGAACTAGAGAGTTATATTTCTTCCTATTTCATTGTACTTGATCACGACATACACCCAAATTGGCTCTTTTCAGGTCATTCATGGACAATTAGTATTTTGATAGCATATAGGAAAGTTAGTGTTGATTTCATTTCCTTGTTTTTGTTTGAAGTACTTCAAAACTAATTTGTGGGACTGAATAGTTTTTAATCAACAAACAGCTATTATTCTAATTTAAAGGAGGCTTTCAATCAATGGAATAGCAAGGACTAGAAAATGTTCAGTTTACAACTAACAATAATTTTCTACATTCAAGGAAATTGTCTTTCTTTAAAGATAGGAAAGACTAGAAATTTGGTGTGTCCATAGGACACGGATGCCCCCGCTTAACGCGATCAGTAAGCATTTCTTATTGAGTAATCATGTGGAAACCAATTTGCATGAGCTGTGACCTTTGACCTTTGACCTGCATACTCCAAATTCAAACTTGACCTGTATGTTAGTTTGTTCTACCTACACAACAAAAATTATTAAAATCTGTCTAATATTTTTAAAGTTATCATGCTGAAACCAATTTGCATATATAATGAGCTGTGACCTTTGACCTTCGACCAGTGGACTCCAAATTCGAACTTGACCTGTATTTTAATGTGTTCTACCTACACACCAAAAATTTTCAAAATCCGTCAAAATAGTTTTGAAGTTCCGCGAAAACGCAAATTCGCATATATAATGAGCTGTGACCTTTGAGCTTTGACCTGCGGACTCCGAATTCGAACTTAACCTGTATTTTAGTATGATCTACCTACACACCAAAAATTTTCAAAATCCATCAAATATTTTTAAAGTTATCGTGCGGAAACCAATTCGCATATATAATGAGCTGTGACCCTTGACCTTTGACCTCCGGACTCCAAATTCGAATTTGACCTGTATTTTAGTATGATCTACCTACACACCACAAATTTTCAAAATCCGTCAAATATTTTTTAAGTTATCGTGCGGAAACCAACTAGGGGACGGACGGAAAGACGGACGGACGGACAGGTGCAACGCTTAATGCCCCCTCAAGACTTCGTCCGCAGGGGCATAAAAATGTGCACTAAAGCAAGATTTGATCCAGCAACCTCAGGCTCAGGATAACAATCTCCATAGGTCTGAGGTCAGAGCTATTCAGATCTACAGTTAGCGTTATTCTTAATTAAACAATATCTTTTGAATTTTGTGTGATTATTTTGAAAGTATATGAGTTAACACCTTTTATGAAGATTACACGTATTACCCTTACAAAAGTTACCTGCAACAAGGACCTTGTTGGAGAATTTACATGTACATGTAGCACTAAGATCACATACAGTGTATCTTTTCTTATCTCAGCTAAAGAATAATACACTCTACTGCAAGGGTGTGTCAAATCGTTACATTCATATATTCGATCAACCTGTCTCCATTCCAAAGCCAGTATACTTACATAATACTTGCAGTGAAATCACATGACAGGTTGCCAGAAACAAAACAAGAGCCCCGGGAAAAACTAGACGATTTTTAAGTGGGACCCTTCAAAGCAACACCTACACTGCACATGTTCATGTATATTAAATTCCAATTTTAAAAGTTTGGCATTGTTTTCAATGCTGCTAATAAATTACCCATTACTTTTATGGCAGGGATTTGAAGCTCATTCAAAGGAAAAACAATCACAATGCTAACGTTTGATCCTACCAGGGTCACCCTAAGAAAAAGAATCATGCTTTATACAGGTATGCAACTACACATGTACATCTACGTACATGTTTAGGGATTAAAGGCATCGTATAACAATATATCCATTTAAAGAAATGTGAGCTTCATGATTCCTCATGCTACTAGTGTCTTTGAAAGGGTCTAAAAATAAAGCTCTGAAAAAACAAAATGATCGTTGAGTGCTTTAAAAAAGTAAAAATCATTGACAGACCATTCCAGTTTTCCCCATAGATTGATGTGTTTCAGAAGTTTTATCGGCTGAGAATAATTCATGTGGCAATTTTTATCAGTACATATTTTTACAAGTGACAGCATAACTGTCTGAACTTTTGTATTCTAGGGTGTTTATTTATCCATTCAAACACTGTCAGATATGTCAGAAAGCAAAGTTTAACAATTTTTTAAATGGGACTTCCACAATGTCATATAGCATCTTTAATAACTGACTTTCCTCCTTAAAATATGTTTTGATAGCCAGGCAAATTTAATCACCTTCAACAGCTTTCTACAGAAAGTAATAACTTTTATGGATCTTTCTTTCAAGGATTTAATTTCGCCTTGTCAAATTTAACTATTTTAGTATAAAGCTGACTTGACAGTTGACAGTTGACTTCACAGATATGTGCTCTCATGAATGGACACCATTCCATCTGATGTGAGTACAAATTTAAAGAGCTTGAAAATATTATTCCAGCCCTCACAAAAATTCATTGCAAAAATAAAAATGAAATACTTTTTTGGCATACAAATTACAGCAATTAAAGTGAAATGTACTTTAAGGCATTGTATAACAATGTTTCCAGTACAAAAAATCTGAGCTACATGATTCCCATGCTACCAGCCTCTCTGATACAGTCTAAAGATGAAGCCCTGAAAAAATTGCAGTTTACAACAATCATTAAGTGCTTTAAAAAAGTGAAAATCATTGAGAGACCATTCCAGCTTTCCTCCATAGACTGCTGTGTTGCAGAATTTCCTATCGGCTGAGAGTAATTAATGTGCCTGGTGCCAATTTGTATTTGCACATAATGTACTAGTGACAGCACTGTCCGAACTTTTGTGTTCTAGGGTGTTTATTTGTCCATTCAAGCACTGTCAGATATGTCAGATAACAAAGTTTGACAATCTTTTAAACGAGTCTTCCACAGTGTTACAAAGCGTCTTTAAGATTATATATATTAAGTTAGATGACCCAGATAATTTGAAATGAAACAATATGAAATTAATTTTTAATCTGAATATCATTCATGCTTTACTGCTTTAGTCACTTTAAACAAGAACAACCTTCACTCTCAGTGCATAAACTCACAAGAAGAGCGTAATGAGTTTATAACGAGTCTGACGAACGAAAAGAATGTGTATGGTTAGTCAATGAGGGGGGTTCTCATCTTGAAGGGAGCAGACACCCATATAATTATCATGTACAGATGTGCATGTACTTTTCATGGAGAGGGAGAATGTGCAGTTACAACTAGTCTTTTTTCACAGACTTGAATCCTTCTCCAGCTACTGCAGGGTATAATGTCTGACACACAATTACATGGCTCTAAAGTTCACTCTCTGCAACATCACAAAAGCAGCTCAGGGAGTGACCTTGGTCAGTAAAATATTATGAAAGTGGTGCAAGTACAATTGAAGTGCAAAAGTATATCACTACTTTTCATAAAATGAACAAACTGGGCTTCTGTAATAGACTAGTTTGTATGATGTAGCACCTGCAGGTGTGTGTGTATTTGAGATCAATGTAAAATGATTACCAACCTTGATTTTTCAAATGCTAATTCAAGCCAACAACATGTACATGTACATGTAGGCCAGTTGAATTTTGGTATATTTTAGCAAAAAAAACACAACAACAATACCTCAAACTAATATCTACATGTAGTACATTTTAATCATTTGGTAATCCCTTTTAAAGCGCAACATTTGAACTAAGAGCAGAATTCTAAGTGAATGACTCAATGACGCATTTAGAGTTCAAGTACATGTATAGGCCTATAGCAAAGATTGCACGATAATCATCTCACAGCACTGGTGTGAGCTTTTGACCTTGTAAGCTTTGATCAGCCTGAGCAGGTATTCAGTTTTTACTAGATGATACACGAATCAGGTCTTGCAGTCAGACTATTTTAACAGCTGTGTATATTCCCATTCAGCGAGCAACGTTATTGCATTTTGTTTGAATTTTATCAACATTTATTTCAACAAAATCTGACTTTGCAGCCCAAGGCTTTAGTGAGAGTTTGTCTGCATATCTATGCAAATGCTATACTTGTAAACAGTTCAGTTATTCAAGGCAAGTTACTCCTTGCATGTAGGGTCCACATTGCATGAACACATTTACCCCGGGGGGGCCAGTCAAACATAATGCTGTACACATGCGTGACCAATCATTTCCAGACACCCCCTAAAAAGTTTTTCTCTTGTGCAAAATAACCCCCTAAACGAGTTTTTCGCGTGCTTCATTTACACATTTAGCCTCCAAACATACCCTAAATACGTTTGACTATAGTCTTTCAAAAAAGCTTCGGGGAAAAAATACCCTAAATGCATTGAACAGTCTTTCAAAACCACCCTTTTGTTGAAAATCGGTGTTTTGATACCCTTACGCGTGCAGCGCGGGCCGCGTCTAAAACTGAAAAAAACACCCTTTAACGCGTTTTTTTGGTCACGCATGTGTACAACATTATGTTTGACTGGCCCCCCCCCAGGACATTTACATGTCGAGGCCGACAGCCCAGAGTATAAGCGCACTCGTACCTCGCTATTCCAGTGACACACTCTTAACCTTGAATTTCAGACTGAAAATTTCCTCACCCCACAACACTGGCCTTTCCACCAAATTAATTTAACCACTGGTAATTACTGACTTTTGTAGCAGTCATCACTTTTAGCACCTTCTCCCCCTTGGGGATCTGAATGTGGACTCAAGTGACCTTGAAGGGTGTCTGCAGTTTCTGTGATGACATGCTTAGAGTAGTCTTGATACTAGACCTAAATATTTTGTGAGGATGGAACTAAAATCTCATTCTATGTAGTTCAGATCTTCACTCCAGAACATTGGGTAAAAATCTATGAAATACAGTGCAAACCGGGGTGTGGGTTTGGTGGTTGTTATGTCTGCAAGTTGCTTTTTGAAAAGAAATATAAAACTGAGGCAAACATGTTAGTGAAATTTGAGAAAAAGGTGAGGTTTTATAAATTTGAATTGAAAGATCATTACAAAATTGGCAACACTGTGACATTCACTGTGAACAACCCAAAATATAACTAAATTTTAAATTATTTGAACATTTAAAAGGGGAGGTAGGAGAGGAGGGAGGAGGGAGGGAGTGTATTTCTGTACTGAGAGGTAATTTAATCTGCTTCAAGATTATGAAAATACTCCTCCTGTGTCATATATATCAATTTGATTAACAAACATGTAATTGGAGAAATATTAAACAGATTTGATACATGTAGCTAGATCAAACACCATCCCCACATCACTTTTTTTCAAACCTCAATTTGTATATTTTGTTACAATTCTGTGAAGCGTACACTGCGTACCATTGGTTTGATCATTCATTTCCATAATTGCAAATGTGAACTACATAGATCTACATTTATGAGTAAATACTTACTCATGGGCCCCTACACCTTGCCACTGATGCCAACCCCCCCCCCCCCAACGAAAAAGGAAGAGTAGTAGTGATTTCTAAAATAACTTTCTAATTCTTTCTGCAGATTTCCACAGAATACCTTAGATTACCTCTTCTTGGAAACTCTGAATAGGCATCAATTTCCTGATCACATTACACTTGACATTACATCAGGAAATTGTAACTCTCAACTAAAAGTGAACAAGTGCAATAAATTTGATTGAGAAGTTGCAGCTGTTTTCTATGGTGGCTCTGAAGGGACATCGTGAATATCCTCAGCAATATTCACGACTAAATCTGCGATATCGCACATTTAGTCGCAAATATCTTCGCCAATATTTACGAGTCGTCATGAATTTTGTCACAAATATTGGCAAACACATTCACGACACAATTTACGACTAGTCATGAATATTGGCACCAATATTCACGACTAGTCTTAAATTTTGTCGCGAATGTGTTTGCCAATATCTGCGACAAAATTCACGACTCGTCGTAAATATTGGCAAAGATATTCGTGACTAAATGTGCAATATGCTGATATCGCAGATTTAGCGATTTAGCGATGTCCCTTCAGGGCCACCATAGTTTCACCTGTTTTTTGGAAGTAGTGATCTTAGAATGGTTGGAACATAGATTTATAGTATCTGTGGTTGGAACAACAATGTTCTTATAATCATTGTAAACTAGTGATGACTGAAAGTTATTTCCAGGTCTTGAATCTTGATCAAAATCTATAATTTAACTTCCTCCATCTACCTACAACCCCCTCTTAACAAAATGGTATGAACTTTACATAAATTATGACCATGCAAGGAGCAAACCATCTGGTCTCAGGGGAGCCAATGGGTTAATGATATGAGGGATATTAATGGAAAGGCATCCTTCTATTATTCTGCAGTAATTTTAGCATAATTTTCCACATGTATGTTCTTGCCAATGATCCAGTCATTATGTGGCCAGCAGAAGGGCCCTGGTATATGTTCCTGGCAGAAGGGCCTTCATGCTAAATTGCCTGTAACCTACAAATCATTGGCATTTTTCACATGAAATCAAAGTGATGTGGTTTTTTAGATCCTTCTGTCAGTTTATTAAAGGTATTGGCTAACATTTACCACAGTTGAAAAAATCTGAGCTACATCATTCCCCATGCTACCATTGTCTTTGATAAGGTCTAAAAATGACGTCCTGAAAAAATTGTATTTCAAAATGATTATTTAGTGCTTTAAAAAAGTGAAAATCGTAAGCTGATCGGATTTACCTGCCCATTTCTTCCCATAATAGTGTGTGTACACCTAGGCTATTTAAACTCGCCCCAAGTTTTAAATGTTAATTCATGCATAACTTGCAATTGGCAGTGTAACTTTCCAAACTTGTTTATTCTAGGGTGTCTATTTGTCCATATGAACACTACTATGTACTGTAGTTCAGATATCAAAATTTGACAATTTTTTAAATTGAAGCTCCACAATGTTAGCCTATCACTTTGAGTGCAAATATCAAATTAGTCAATATTTCTAAAATTAGAGCAATTTTACTGATAAGGCCCTTCTGCCATCTGCCAGGAACATATGCTAGGGCCCTTTTGCCAGCCATGTGAGGCAGTATGAGTCTTACATCATTTAGTGTCTCTCAAATTAATTTTCCCATGATTCACACTGTACAGCTTAGGCTGTATAATGTATTGGTCTATTAATGTTCTGAACAACATCAACTACTCACATAGTGATTAATTTATTGGGTCATAGTGATTAATTTATCAGGTCGTAGTGATTAAGTTCGAATGCTTTAGCAAGAAGTTGATAACATGTGACATGTGACATTCATTAATGTGATACTATATCCTGTCTGAAATTCTGCAAAATTAGTCACAATCAATCACTCATTCATTTAAAGGTTGAGTTATTGAGTCACACAGCCTAAAATAAGTTCATTGAAGTAATGTAAGCTAAAATAATACCCATCATAATTCAAACCAATGTATTTAAGTTTCACAAAACCTTGGCTGATGAATGTCAGGAAACTCACTTTTCTAAAATGAAAATACGGAACTGTTTAATAATATCAAATTGCAATGTACAGAATTTTGAAAATTGAAAATTGTGTATGTTTAATAGTACTTATTGCTTTTAATAGTAGCGCTTTCCAATGCTTTTTAAACATTTTTCTATGTACATCACATTTTCACTTGGCAGCCCAAGGAGGGAGGTTTAATAATTCCCCGGTATATTCGCCACCGCTACCACTAGTCTATACCAGGGGATAAGCAAGTAAAAATTGAAAAGTTGGCATAAAAATGTAGAGTTAAAAAAGGGTAAAACCAACACCAATGAAGTTAAACCAGTGCAAATCAGGTAGGCCTATACTCAAAGTACAGTATTCAGATTAAACATGCTAAACCACCAGTGACTGGAAGTAGCACAAAGGTTTCCCTGCAATGTTGTAGAGTCGTTGACTTTACTCTAGATCTGGATGTGATGACGTCAAATCAAGTTTCCATTCTGAGTAGGTTTCTATTACTGCATCATGTACATGTACAAGTACATGAACTCTAGAATACAAAAGTGCATTGACCTTTCGACATCCCAAAAAATACATGAATACATGTACACACTTTTGTGCTAATTTGCCTTATTTTTATAACCAGTTTTTAGCAGTTGTGTACAAGAATATTTCCTTTGAGTCACACAAGAGCAGACATACATGTAGCCTACTTTTTTACATTATCACATTTTAATTGCTAGTGCATCCACAAAAACATGAGGTTAATTTTTTTTATTTTATCTACATGTATTTATTTAATCATTATTTATTTATTTATTTATTTATTTATTTATTTATTTATTTATTTATTTATTTATTTATGTATTTATTTATGTATTTGCTTATTTATTTATTATACTTTATTTTACCATTTTGTTTCATTTTGTTTCATTCTATTTCATTTTACTTCATTTTACTTTATTTCATTGTATTCTACTTTATCTTATTACATTTTATTTCATGTTCTTTTTTGTTTTGTTTTACTTCATTTTATTCCTTTACTGACTCTCTGAATGGTCAGTCAATCAAGAACACAATTTTTGCCAAAACACCCTACAAGATATCAAAAAATTATCACTTGAAAGACACAGTAATAAAAGCAACAACAGTGCAATGTACAAAATAAAGAAAAAAATCAAACTCCTTGAAAAAAAAAAGAAACTACTGAATATTTAATGCATCAAAAATAGCCAGACACTGTAGGGATTTGCCTGCATGCTCCAATACCGGTAAGATTTTGATTCGCATGACTGTCATCGAATACGTGTATGCATAACGCAACACCATTTGCTCCAATATGAAAGGCAAGTCGACGAAAAGCTCCAAGGGACAGCTGCTTGCAAGAATTGTGCCTGGGAATTGTGTGCACGCTCACCATCTTTAGTGAATGCTTGTAACGGTCCACTGTAGCCATTCACAAAAACATGTTGGAGCGATAAATCTTTTTGCAAAGAAGCGTTGTTGATCATAAAGGTGATTGATATTAAAAGGAACAGGTATGAGTATGACACAAACTGAGGGGTGAAATTGTCATATTTTCATAAATTTTAAATACTTTGATGTCCATATGGTGCTGTGTGAAATTGCAGGGTGGGAAATAACATTTTATTTTAAGTGGCTACTTGCAAGTACATGATTTACAGATACCCTGTGAAGATAATTGAGGGTATTTTGTGATTTTTTTTTTGGGGGGGGGGTCTTTTTTTCAGGCCGCAGGATTGACAATTTTTTTTTCTACTTTTTTTCTTAATTAATAAATCAATTTAGTTGATTTAAATCACTAATTTTTTTCAAAAAAAATCATAATTTTTTTAAATCAATAAATCAATTTAGTTGATTTAAATTACTAATTTTGTTTTTCAAAAAATCATGATTCAAATCACCATTGATTTAAATCACCAACTCAATTTTAGGGGCTAATTAACCCTCAGCACCTACAATTTTCCTGTGTTGTATGAAAGCCTGGTGCTCTATTGTGTAGAAATTTCAACAATTAAAAGGGAATTGGCAAGATAGAAATTAAAATCCTCAATTTATAACACAGTAATAATATAATCAAATGTACTATTTAAGATTCTACTGTGAAATTCACGATCAAACAAGTTTACTCTTTGTTGTAGGCCCTACAATTATTATCAGAAACTGCTGTTCACATTTGTTGTGTAGTGTTCTATTGATTCATTTTCTATAGAGGTCATAGTTTATCTCAATGCTTGTTTTTCCTCAAGTAAACAAAATATTATTAGTAAATGGATGCTTGTTCGTTTCTCATCGAGTAAACAAATTCAAGACAAATCCTTCCAGCCTGCATATAGACTTTAGTAGGCATGCATGTATTATCCCAGGGTATTTTACTTTTAGACTTCTCCCAATTCATGTCACTAGTTTGGCTTTGATTGAATAAAACAAATGATAGATGGAAGATTTGCTCATCTCTATTTGGCGAGAGGGGGATTATCAGTTATAAATACATCGTCTACTCATTCTATGACATCATCAATTACACAGATCGTGTCCTTGTCTGGGTACACTCAATGTACTGTACATGTACAGCATCATAAAATTGTGAGTATGGTTTGAAGGTAAATGACACGATTCAGGCTGGTCCTCAATTTGGGGTGAAACTATTCTACAATCAAGTAAACAAGGCAAGGATTTTACTTTGAAAATTTTGTAGTCAAAAGTTGATCTCATTTTAGAATATGTCAGTATGTCTTGTGAAACAATTTTTTGTGTAGCTTAATCCCATAGAACTATGGGATTAATTTCTCTTGGGGTTCGAGAGAAATAAAATGTTGGTATGTTCATGCTTGATTCTCCTTAAGTAAATAAATTCAAGATAAATCCTTCCAGTCAGGAGATAAACTCCAGCTGCTGTATTTTTGGTATATCTTTCAACCAGTTAGGTTAGGCATTTTTTTTATTTCTCCCAATCATGTCACTGCCCTTTGAAAACAGCTTGGCATGCCCAAGTGATAAAGGTAACAGATTTAAACTGCTGCTCCTACATTCACCAGTGTACTTTATGATGTTTGTCATATGGAGGAGGGGGCATAACACAAAATGGAAGGGGGAAGAGAAGTTGATGTATTGCAATACATGTACTAGATAAATATCAAAGAAAGGAATCACAGCATGTCAAAGTGATAAGGCACACAAGGTCCATGGGTACACATAGGGGGAGGAGCACAATATACATATAAGGGGAAGAAATTTTAATGTACAGGTGACTCCCGTGATAAAGAAGTCCATGAGACCGGCGATTTCATTACAACTAAACAGTGAAAGCATATAAAGGTATATATATAATAATTTTGGGACTTGTTACTTCATTGTAACAGTAATTTTGTTATAACCGTGTACATTATAACGGGAGTGCACTGTACTGTAATGCTAGGTGTGATTGAATAATTAAAGACATACAATGACCACAGTTTTAAAAATGTGAGCTACATAGTCTTCTATGCTCTACGTGTCTTTGATAAGGTCTAAAAAATGAAGAGCCCTGAAAAAAACTTGTCTATCAAAATGATTATTTAGAGCTTTAAAAAGTGAAAAGTATAAATATAACACAATCAACTTAAAACTTGAGAAAATGATGACTGAAATCGACAGACTGAGATAAATCTGATTGTAGCGTGCAGTACTTCAAAATAAACGAAATTCCTCGTACTAAAGACTGTCACATTGATTTGAGTACTCATGGTTTAACATTACTCAAACACAGTCAAATCTATAACTACTGCACAACACATTAGAGAAAAAAGTGATCTGTGGAGCTTGCAATTAACATTCATTGTGCTCAAATTGATTTCAATACATACCACTTCGGGGGCCGAATTAATGCCTTTTCATTCACCACAGAACGCTGCTCAAATCTGCGGCACTAAATCACAGTTTGCATGGTCATAACATTTATTGATTCGTTATTATTCACGGCTGCTCTACTGATGACTTACATCATTAAACTAATTGCTTGCAGGCCCAAATAATTATATCATTTCGATGCAAAGGTCACCAGTGCACTCTGTGTAATAAGCATTAACCTGTGTGTCCAATCACGGAACATTTACTGATAACACAAAAAATGAATTTAGAAAGTTTGATGTTAATAGATTATCGTATGCACATCTATTAAATCAGGGCTCGACACTAGCACTTGCCCGCTTGCCCGGGGCAAGTAAAATGTCATGTCGGGCAAGTAAAATATCAAAATGTTACAATTTACTTTCCCGATCGGGCAAGTAAAATTTTGATTGTCTCGGGGAACAAAAATACGCTAGCCCTTTCGCTCTGGCAAGCTCCGAAATCGTGATCAAAACGATGTCAAAACGATGGTCGGGGGTTCGTGTGTTACCCGTCAGACATGAATGCCGCATGTATTTAGTTCCGTATTTTGGTCAAAACGATGGTCGGGGTTCGTTTCTTACCCGTTACACATGAATGCCGCAAATATTTAGTTCCGTATTTTGGTCAAAACGATGGGCGGGGGTTCGTTTCTTGCCCAT
>JZLH01S0002427.1:59970-81876 GCA_001188425.1 Eucidaris tribuloides
TTCTAGCAAGCATATAGAACCAGATTTACAGGACACAGATACTGTAAGTTGACTTGCAAATACTTCACGTCTACACAAGACACCCACATATACTGTACAAGGGCAGTGACATGATTGGGAACAAACTGGTTGAAAGATACATGTATACCAGCTATGGGCAATCCGTGATTATTACGTGTACACTTATGACAAATCTTTGCTCAACATTTGGCTCCTTACATGAAAATGCTTTCATATATTTGTCTGTCTTGGTACTGTCAATCTCTAGATGGCACCACTTCACAACATCAAGCAAAATCATAGAGACATGTGTCAGTGGGTAGTAACAAGACTTTAATCATGGTTAGTTACGTTACGAAAAGAGGACATGGAAAAAAACATCAAGTCTTAGTCCCTCAAATGTTGCCTCAACCTGTTTTCACTGACACAGAGAATTGTGGTATCGTCATGCTATTTCTGACATCTTGCAAGTCATTATGAAATAACTTATTGATAAAAATCTTTCATTTTAACTACAACAGCAAAAACATGGTTAGTGTACGTTACATTTTTGTCCATCCACACAATCTCTTATTCATCGTCTTTTAGATTAGTATGCATATTGGGCTTTATGTACTTTCACACAATGCAGAAAGGCTATTGCATGGAAAAAACGGCAGAATAAATTGATAGTTTTTTCATAAACTGAGATTTAGTCACACTAGTCCCACATGTGGTATTTCATGTAATGGTTCTGATCTCTCCTAGAGGTGCTGTTGAAGAATGTAAAATTTAAGGGAAAATGAGCCTCAGCATTGTTTCTTACGATGATTCATTACCCATCAAACCATTAAAATTTAATATTATTCCAGATAGACAATTTATATAATTTGTGATTTGTCCAGTATTGTCCACGGAAATATACCCCTATACACCAGCTGGAGTCTAACTTCCGTGACTGGAAGGATTGTCCTTGAATTTTTTTTCTTAAGGAGAATCAGCATTAAAACACACTTTATTTCTCCCGAGCCCCGAGAAGAAATTAATCTTATAGAAAGCTACACAATACATTTGTCCATCAGCAAGGTAGTACTGATGGAAATACTTTCAAATGAGTCAACTTTTGATACATACATTTTCCTAAAAAGTAAGAATCCTGCATATAGTTTACTTGATTCTAGCAATAGTTTCATCCCAAATTGAGGACTACCCCCAATCATATCATTTACTTTACCTTTAAAGTGAATAGCTACATTGTGGAGCTCAATTAAAAATTGTCAATTGATATCGAGTTACATAGTAGTGTTCAAATGGAAAATAAACACCTCTAGAATAACAAAAGTTTGCAAAGTTACACTGCCAATGGCAAGTTATGCATAAATAAACAAAATACTCGGGGCGAGTTTATCAAACCAAGGTGTACACACAGTAAGTCTATGGAGGAAATGGCAAGTGAATGCTGGTCAACTTACGATTTTTCACTTTTTAAGCACTAATAATCATTTGAATACAATTTTTTCCAGGCTTCATTTTTCAGACCTCATCAAAGACCACGGGTAGCATAGGGAATCATGCGGCAAGATTTTTTTTAACTGTGGTAAAATGTTAGGCCAATACCTTTAAGCTGGCAAAAAACTGATGAGTTCATTTTTGTCAGATCTCTCAAAAGACATAGACAGAGACACTCCAGCTTCTTTTCATTAATCTGGTTCCTTCCTCCTTTGTGAGTGAATAGGTTTGTCACAATTCTAACACTGTCCCTGACAGAATCACACAGTCCCTCATATGTGAGGGAGGGGGGGGGGGTGTGGGGTGCAGAGGAGGAATAAGAAGTGACTCAATTGAGAAGGGTAGAAAAAGGGGTGCAAACTCAAAATGGGAAGGCAACATTTCTAAACAATTTCTGACAGCTGTCCCCTAACAGCAATCAGCATGAAGTTTCATCTCAATGTAATTTGGGGGGGGGGGGGTAGTATGACTGTAATTTCAAGAAGGGGTAGAAAAGGGTGCAACTAAAATGGAAGGGCAACATTTTCTAACAATGTAACTTGTAAGTACCTCAAATACAGCTTGCAGCATATGTTCACTAATTTCAGTTTCGAGCGTGTGGGTAATTTAATGCAGATCGCTGACTGGAGGGGGCAAATTTGGCCCCTTCCTCTCTTCTCTTGCCTGACACACGCTCACATGAACAGGGCAGCACCAAAGTCGAACGAGTGACTAAGCGTTTCGAGCAAACCGGGCCTGGAGAGGAAAAAGACAGGGGGACACCAGCCGATTCGACGATATGATTCACAACATCGTGGACTGTAAACATTTTGACTGTACAAGGTGGAGTTGGTCTTAATTCTAGCCCACTGATCGGTTTTTGGGAACCTTTCTCAGTCGCGTGTCTTTCTAGACGGCACCTAACGATTGAGTGACAGATGAATCAGTAAAACTGCAGCGGTGGGACATTCCTTACATTTGTAAGTCCATTGGAATAAGACGGTAATTAGCCTGTGGAGCCAACTGTCTTCAGTCTTGTACTAAAGGACAAGTTCAGGATCCATTTGGGCATTTTATTTACATTTGGCTATTGAGTTTCCCAATAGAGTCTGTAATAGACTGTATTTTTACCTGGAACATTGCTCTGTTTGGATATAAGTTGGGTAAGTTTTTGAAATTTTTACCTTTGATTAAACTTCTAAAAATTGGATTACAACATTGCAAGAAGAAGAAAATTCCAATTATCTACTCAACCTTGTATTATTTAGCTGCCAAGCTTTCATCCCCAACCTCCTGTTGACTTTTTCCAAAGCCAACTGGATGGTTTGCCGTTGACAGTTGCTGTCTGTGTTTGGAATCACTGGACATAAATTGGATTATCATTGTATTTTCTGGTGTCAAGACCATATTGTACACTGTTTAAGTCTTTCTAGCAGTTTTGTGATGAGTGAATAGGTATTAATATGATGATTATCCACTCCCTTATGTGTAAGCATGTTGTTGATAGCTCAGCTGTTGACCCAATTTCCACACAGGGCAAAAACGTGACTGCAATGGGGATTGCAATGGCTTCATCAATGTTAAACAGCACTATTACTCAGTGCAAAACGAGGCAAAGCGAAAAGTAAATCACGATGCTAACAAATCACTTTAAATTCAAATCATGCTTCATTGGTATTTTCTAATTATGTATTCCATCAATGCATGTGGTGTTTACCTCATGTTAACAGCCTGGTCCTAGAACAGGATTTTGAGGTGGAACTTATGTGAACTTTCATAAACTTTCCCATGAATAACCGCACACTTCTTAAGGCATGTGAGGCAGTGTTGTTCACAGCTCAGATCCATCTGTTGTGTGGTTTGATTGACGCACACTCAGAACAGGGATGCCTCTTCACTGAAATTTGAATTCTCTACTTGTCGATGAAGACTCTTTAAGATGGCGAAAAAGCAGAAATCTGCGTAACAAAATTTTCCGTTCAGCAAACTCAAAACACACATGCCACAAAGGGTTTTTTGTGACAAAAAAGGCAGAAACAGTAGAAAAATAAGAGATATTTTAGGGGTAAAAATAGAAAAATTATGATCTTCCACAAAAAAGTTGAAGGCCCTGTTTGCAATTTTGGAAAGTCTGTCTAAAGCCACAGAGTGGGACGTAAACGAAGACAATCAGAAATTGCGCGTGTATTATGACAAACATCAGCAAGTCGAATCTGACTACTAACAGGCTCCTCAATACTGGTGCACTGTGCATGTGTATCATCAACCAAAATTTGAGGTTTAAGGTCACAGATGATGTGGTTGTTTCTCGTGTGTGCCTTTTACTTCAAACAACACAGGTCTTTACTAGGCCGATACAGCACTAATTCAACCTCGCGCAATGCGCTAGCGGAAGGCGGAACATAAGAATTGGTAAATTGTAATGGTATATGATACATAGAAAATTTGTTAAAAGAAGAAATTGGAAAATTGTCACCTTTTGTGCTTTTATTATTCTTGGGACTTAGGTTCTGCAGGTTGTTGAATCAAGTTCAGAGGTTTTTTTTTTTTTTTAATTTTTATTGCTATCTTACAAAGGATGCTATTGTAGTATTTAGCAGGGAGAATAAAGGTTAGTCTTATATCAAGGCCTCTTAAAGCGCCACATGTTTATATTGGGCGGATTTATTTTTATTTGAAAGGTTTATGCCAAAGGTCATGTACACCCAATAAAGATTTGAATGTCTTTCTTCTTTTTTTTTGTTAAAATTATTAATGAAAAATCTCTGGCGGGGAGGGGGCACACCATATAATAGATTCTGATAGTCTTTCCTTTTTTTTTTTTAAGTAAGTAATATGAAAAATCTTGGGGGGCTCCCCCCCCCCCCCGAAGATTTTTCAATTAATTTTTTTAAAAAGGACATTCAGAATCTGTTATTGGTGTGATATGAACCAATTTGGCTAATAAAAGCTTTTAATTAAAAGGATTCCACCAAAGTAAACTTGGGCTTTACTTTATGGAAAACATGGCAAATAATGTCTTTTATTGAAAGCACATAAAAATTCTCTTCATACTCTTGTCGATCTTAAAAAAAAAAATGATTCGTTATAAATGAGACGTTTTGGAAAGTTGCTCCTATATTAACATGCTGTGTGACCTTATGGGCGGTTTGGTGGACGTACATCTATTTGCATCAAATCTCCACATCATGGAGGTCATGGTCCACGAGCCCCAGGGTGGGGGCAGTCATCAGATTACTTCACTGTTTGGCAATGTGGTTTGTTGATAGGAGTTTTACTCAATGCCTCAACCTTCCAAAGAATCAAATAATGATGGGAAATATGAACTCAGAGGAAAACACATAAACAAGGAGTGGAAGCAGTCCTTAATCTGAATTATTAAATAATTTTAACCAATTTTAACAAATGCTACATTCTTGTTGAAAATTGTAAATTCTGTCATTTTTTTTAATACACATGTGTATAGAATTTTAACGACTTTGGTAATAAACCGTTCTAGGAGTCCATTAAGCATGTACAGGAGGGATTAACTAATCCTCTTGTAATCATATATCTGCGCAAATGCTGACCATCAAGGCAAATACAGTGTTAATGTTTATTAATTCATTTTTTCAATGATTAGTAGAATCAAGTAACTGTCAACTATATAGGCTTCTACTATGAAAGATTTGCAGTCAAACTTCTTTCTTCCTCGCTGCCAAAATCACTCTCAGAAATACACTGTGATGGTGTGAACCACCTAATGACAAGGTTCAAAATCTGACACCATTTGACAAATATGACAAACAAAGTGTGAAAAAAATATTTAAAGGGGAAAAATACCTGTTAAAAAATGAATTTAGGTCTTTCCAGGGTAAAAATTAAATGTATCTTTTCAGTTTTTTGAAACCTTAGAAACCTTTGTCAGTACTCGCTTGAGCAATAATTTTTCGCAATGGAATATTCATCCAGAATATTCCAGAATATTCGGATTGCGCAGTAGGGTTCTTCCACCTTATGATTTTCTGAAGCACTTGCTTGGGCTTTCCAATGTATGAACATATATATTAACTTGATGTGAGACTGTGATTGACAAGGAATTAATTTCATTTTATTTTTTAATATTTAGCCGCAATTCCAATTTTAATTCTGGAATTATTGCCCCAGAATATTTTAGAACATTCCAAGAATATTCCGCAGAATATTCCAGAACAAGGTGGAAAATCATTTCTCGAGCGGTACTCTATCGTTTGTACATTTTTGAGGAAAAAGCAGATTTAGGCCATTTTGGGGTGACAAAAATTTTCACACGCAGCAAGCTTTGAACATGGTTGTAGATTAAATATTACTTTTTTTGTTATTTTCATGTAGTTAGTAGCATTATTCTTTTCGCAGTGAGACTGCATTGCTGTATTATTTATTGCAATACTTTACATGTGGTAACCCACAGACAATTACCCTTTTCTGTGACAAGATGATACTCCATATATAAGCCCCCGCTTTCAGAGTGAGCATCTTTTGAACCAACTATAAGCATGCTGGATAGGAATGGGCTAGAAGGCTGAAAATTTCCCTTCGTTTTATAGGAATTTAATTCGGCTAACAAACTTATTGGATTGCAATTTAGCTTATAAAATTTAAAAAAATTGGAGAAAAGGCAAAAATGCTACTCCCACCCCAAAGTGTGAAAAAAAAATCAGGGCATTTTGTTTAAAAAATATTAGGAAAACATCATGCAGCGGCACACCACCGAACTCCTGAAAATTTAATCAATTAATGCTCAAATATACTTCCGCCATAAGTGATATAGATTTCTGAATAACAGTAGCCTTCAATACTTTGTTTTTAACATTTAGATTACGGGAGTTTGAATCCCAAGTATCAAAACACCCTGTACAATCTACTATTTCATAATGTATAGAAATTTATGGATATTTGGCTCCTTCACATGTAAAACTTACCACCTGTCTTTATGAAATACATTTCAAACCAAAAATGCATATGCATATCATTAGTTGTTGCTATGTCTGACAAGCCTCCAGCAAGCTATCAGGTTGTTAAGAGAACCTTTGTCAGACAGAATACATATGCATAAATTTGCATTATTATGAAACGGGTCTCTGAAGCAACAATGACCTAATCTGGCTTCCTAGACATTACATTAACCCATCTTTGTATTGATAAGAGAAACTACTATCTCAGTCAACTGCTTTTGAAGATTCAAAGTCCTTGGATTTAAGGCATAGTAAGTATATTGTTTTCCCCAGGAGGTAAAAACAGTCGGAGAGTGAGAGGTACTATGACAGGTAAAAAAAGTTGCATGGTCTATGAAGCGGAGACTACATATGTTCCAAGTACATGTGTAGCTTCACTGCAACATCACCAAAACAAAAAAATTATGACATATCTTTGAAATGAAAGGCATATTTTGCATTCTGACATTCAGAATATGAATCTCACAACATTTTAGTCTAGAAAACATATCTTTCCATTCTGAAAAAACAGTAAGTCATATTTTTGGTATTTGCAGTCATATATGTAGAACATTGAACCATGTCTTATGTTATGTAAGCTTGATTATGAGTTCATTTCAATAATCAAATGCTGACTCAAGTATGGCTTTTTTCTTCCTCTGAAAACAAATCCGACATTTTTCCTGACCTGGATTTACTCAAAATCACTCGTATACGTAGTTATAATTTTCTATCAATTTTGGTTCTCGGAGTCAGTGTAAACTGATAGAATGCTCTTAACCGCTAAACATAACTATATTTGTCAATGGACTAATATGTCACAAACATCACAATACATTGCCTACAGGACTAAACACATTAAGTATTACATTCATAATGCAAATGCAGACATGTCTGACTGCAGTTGAGTATTGTGGAGTATATGAACATAAACTCTTCGAAAAGTGGGTTTGGCAACATTGCACCACACGCCACTTTGATTTATGCATATTTATGCCCTTGAAAACAGAGTTCTCTTCTCTCCTGCATTCAGTGTATATGTCCTAATTATACACAGGAGTATGACCTAATAGCTATGGGAATATCAATTAATAAAGGGTATTAATGTGTCATATAGACCATTAGCATCAAGATTTTTTTTTTTTTGGGGGGGGGGGGGGGGGGGGGCTCATACACCTGAGCCCCTCAAGACCACATACACGACAAAATGAGGTATAGAAGTTGAATATATGATAAAATAATTCTTTCAAAAAACTGAAACCGCAGGAACATAAATAAATAAAGTAAATTAATAAATGAAATGAATGAATAATAAATAATACATTAATGAATGAATATATTAATAAATGAATGAAGAATACTAATAAATGAATATAATGAATGAATAAATAAATAATGATTTTCGGTTTCTGATGTTTGAATAATACTCAATTTAGCACCACTATTCTAGTGTCCTTGCACTTCTTTGAAATGTCATTTCGCTACCTTGATTAATTGGCGACTCCATCAAGTAATAGCACAAGATGTTTTGTCCATGCCTGTATAAAAGATACAATTTGTAACAAATAACGTCACATTAAGAAAGTCCGATTTGGAATGAAACAGAGAAGGTAGGTAAACAGTCTAAGAAATTTTAATGTCATTTTTTTAGAGGGATTTCTGGTGAACTGTGTAGGAACATTCACTGTACGAACTGGAAAAAGAAAATATTGTTGATAGTATGATAAATTAGGCCATGATATTTTTGTATAGTCTGATTACAACCAAATATGATGCAACAGTTGTCTGGCATGTAACAAATATGCACCAGCATAGTCTGCCTACAACAAAATATATGCACTGGTATATCTACTACAACAAAATATATGCACGCAGTATATCTACCTACAACAAAATATATGCAGCCAGTATATCGCCTACAACAAACGATATTGCACCAGTTGTTTGGACTGCAACAAAATACATGCACTAGCATATCTTGCACTACAACAAAATATATGCATCTTGTTATGTCTGCTAGCAACTAAATATGCACTGGTAATGTCTGCCTACAACAATCAAGAAAACATACAGTATGTCTGCCTACAACAAAATCTGTGTTTAGTTAAAAAGTATTCATGTGATTTAGAGGGCACGCAACCCGCAAAGACTACATTCATAGAATGCCATGGTTTATGATTCGAGTCCACGGCAGCCTGCGAACACAAATTGAGACAGCTCTCCTTTCACAGTCAGATATGCATTGTCATTAACCAGTGACAGCTACACATTAACACGCTAACAGACTACATTTCAATGTCAAAATTAATGAGTTTGTCATTTTTCTGTACATAAGTTGCAACATCCTGCGAACAACAACTGGCAATCTGAGGCATCCAAAAAAAGATATATCCTCATCATATCCTACATCGAAAAACATATCATTGCAAATATCATGCAAATCGTATTTCTGGATGAGGGGCCTAATACTGTCCTGTGATCCAACATTTTAAAAGAAATCTGTCTCATGCACTTTTTATCCATTGATTTAAAAAATAAAGATACATCTCTCAAGAGGGCTCTGGGATATGCACTGGATGTGAAGCAAGTAGCAACCTCTCTGTGGTGCGCCACAGAGAGTACACTCATCAATTGTACTTATTTTTGTTTCGTTGAAGTCCAATATCTGCACCAATCGGGGCTACTATAACCCAATTTGCAAAACTTTGGCACCGCATTGCACACAGATGATTCTGAGAAATTAATTTAATTTTCGAACATCAATGTTTACAAAGAGTGACTAATGCACAACAGATTTTTTTCCTTTGCCTCAAGCTTAACCTACCCCCACCTCAATGTTAATTGCTATTCCTGCTGGACTCCAATGGGAGCCACCGCTATGAAACTACTAGTATCATGACCAACTTAATTTATCTTTCATATATGAGGCTTCAACACACTTGATACAAGTATTACTAAGGTTGTAATATCTTTCGACCCTAAACAATGTTTTTAATATATAGACGTTTGGGCCTATAAGGGCCAGGTGTAAACCATTTGAAACTTGTTAAACCATTCCCCTAAGAATCCATCCCACACACGTTGATCTAAATCCCACTCATGCGCTTTGGAAAGGAGATGATGCAAATGTGAATATCTACAGCGGCCTACCACCAAATTGTCATCATCCCATCAAGAGGGGAAACAGGGCACAAAGGCAGGTCTCGGGGAACAACAACAACCCGATCACAAAAAGAAGTATCTACACAAACAATGTGACTATGGGCGTAACTAATTTTCTGGATCTAGAGAAGCTTGTTTTAAAAATAACCTGCTTTTGCCCTGTTTGGGCAATGTCCTGGGCTGGGGGGGGGGGGGGGGCAGGCGGAGAGCGTCGAGCCTAATGTGTCGGATTGGGGGGGCTAATAAGTGGAAAAAATGTTCCAAAATAAAATTATAATCCAAATGAAATTGACAATTTTGTATGTTAATAATATATTTATGCATGTTTAATTGTTTTATAGTGTTTTCCAATGCTTTTTTAAAAGGCATAGCATTGCATATATACATTTTGTCAAGTTGTCAAATTATGGGGGGGGGGCAAAATTGATATGTTTGGCCCCTCTCCCCCCCCCCAATATTTCTCATTGGGCGATCGCACAATTCTCATCATGGTTAGTATTCAAGACTAATTAGATAATAAATAATCTCATTTGCTATGAGGTAACTCATTCAGTGTGGCCTAAAACAATACACCTAATAAACATTTGGTTTTTGGCACAATTTTTTTCAATTCGAGTTAATAACTGATCTCATATTTCACAAACCATGTCCCCATAAATAGCCTGGGGCATCTGCTGTGACGATGGAAGGGGGTGCAAAATGAATTCCCTGCCTTAAATGTGACGGCTATATCTTTATAACACAATTCCACACTCAGCAGCTAGCCTGCCACAAGAATTCATTGACAATAAAACATAGTGACCTATGTAATACCAGGAGGAAGATGTAATACAAAGCCCACTGATATGTAGTGAATTAGCTCAGAAACAAAACAAAAAAAATATTTTTTTTTTTGTTTCTGAGCTAATTCACTACATATCAGTGGGCTTTGTATTACCATCTTCCTCCATGGTATTACATAGGTCACTATGTTTTATTGTCAATGAATTCTTGTGGCAGCTAGCTGCTGAGTGTGGATTGTGTTATAAAGGTATAGCCGTCACATTTAAAGGCCAGGGAATTCATTTGCACCCCCTTCCATCGTCACAGCAGATGCCTCCAGGCTATTTATGGAGGACATGGTTTGTGAAATATGAAGATCAGTTATTAACTTCGAATTGAAAAAATTGTGCAAAAACCAAATGTTATTTAGGTGTATTTTTTAGGCCCACTGAATTGAGTTACCTGCATAGCAAATGAGAATTATTTATTATCTAATTAGTCTTGAATACTAACCTGCGATGAGGACTTGTGCGATCGCCCAATGAGAAATATTGGGGGGGGGGAGGGGCGCACAACATATCAATTTTGCCCCCCCCCCATAATTTGAACAACTTGACAAAATGTATTATATGCCAATGCTAATGCCTTTTAAAAAGCATTGGAAAACACTATAAAACATTAAACATGCATAAATATATTATTAAAAATACAAAATTTGTTCAATTTCATTTGGATTATAATTTTATTTTGTGAACATTCTTTCCACTTTTGCCTCCCCCCAATCCGCAAACATAGGCTCGACGGTCTCGGCCTGCCCCCCCCCCCCCCCCAGCCCAGGGACATTGTCCAACAGGGCAAAAAGCAGGTTATTTTCAAAACAAGCTTCTCTAGATCCAGAAAATAGTTACGCCCATGTCACATTGTTGTGTGTAATACTTCTTTTTTGTGATGGGTTGTTGTTCCCCGAGACCATGCCCTTTGTGGCCCTGTTTCCCCTCTTGATGGGGATGACAATTTGGGGTAGGGCCCTGTAGATACTTCACATTTGCATCATCTCCTTCAAAGCGCATGAGTGGATTTAGATCAAACTTGGTGGGAAGGATTCTTAGGGGAATGGTTTCAACAAGTTTCAAATGGTACACCTGGCCCTTATAGGCCCAAACGTTATATATTAAAAACATTGTAGGTCGAAAAGTATTACAACTTAGTAATACTTGTATCAAGTGTGTTGAAGCCCTCATATATGAAAGATAAATTAAGTTGTTCATGATACTAGTAGTTCATAGGGTGGTCCCATTGGGTCCCAGAGGGAAATAGCAATTAACATTGGGTGGGGGTAGGTTAAGTTTGAGGCAAAGGAAAAAAATCATGTTGTCATTAGTCAACTTCTTTGTAAACATTGATGTTCAGAAATTAAATTAATTTCTCAGAATCATCTGTGTGGCAAGGGGATGCAAAGTTTTGCAAATTGGGTTATGTAGCCCCATTGGTGCCTAGATATTGGACTTCAAGAAACAAAAATAAGTACAATTGATGGTGTACTCTCTGTGGGCACCACAGAGAGGTTGCTACTTGCTTCACATCAGGTGCATATCCCAGAGCCCTTCTTGAGAGATGTATCTTATTTTCTTAATCAATGGATAAAAAGTGCATGAGACAGATTTCTTTTAAAATGTTGGATCACAGGACCAGTATAGGCCCCTCATCCAGAAATACGATTTGCATGATATTTGCATGATATGTTTTGATGTAGATATGATGAGGATTATTTTTTTTGATGCTACAGATTGCCAGTTGTTGTTCGCAGGATGTGCAACTTATGTACAGAAAATGACAAACTCATTAATTTGACATGAATGTAGTCTGTTGCGGTGGTTAATGTGATAGCTGTCACTGGTTAATTGACAATGCATATTTGACGTGAACAGGAGAAGTGTTCAATTTGTGTTCGGCAGGCTGGTGGACTGAATCATACAACATGGCATTCATGAGTAGTCTTTAGCGGAGTTGCGTGCCCTCTAAATCACATGAATACTTTTAACTAAACACAGATTTTGTTGTAGGCAGACATACTGGTATGTTTCTTGTTGTTGTAGGCAGACATACCAGTGCATATTTAGTTGTAGGCAGACATACAAGTGCATATATTTTGTTGTAGGCAGATATGCTAGTGCATGTATTTTGTTGCAGCCAAACAAACTGGTGCATATATTTTGTTGTAGGCAGATATACTGGTGCATATATTTTGTTGTAGGTAGATATACTGGTGCATATATTTTGTTGTAGGTAGATATACCAGTGCATATATTTTTGTTGTAGGCAGACTATGCTGGTGCATATTTGTTACATGCAGACAAACTGGTGCATATATTTGGTTGTAATCAGACATACAAAAATATCATGGCCTAATTTATCATACTATCAACAATATTTCTTTTTCCAGTCGTACAGTGAATGTTCCTACACATTCACCAGAATCCCCTCTAAAAAAATGACCATTAAAATTTTAGACTGTTTACCTACTTCTCCTGTTCATTCCAAATGGACTTTTCTTAATGTGACGTTTTGTTACAAATTGTATCTTTTATACAGGCATGGACAACATCTTGTGCTATTACTTGATGGAGTTCGCAATATAATCAAGGTAAGGAAATGACATTTCAAAGAGTGAAGGACATAGAATAGGTGGTAAAATTGAGTATATTCAAACATCAGAACCAGAAATCATTATTTATTTATTCATTCATTTATTCATTTATTATGTATTCATTCATTCATTTATTTATATATTCATTCATTAATGTATTATTTATTCATTCATTCATTCATTTATTAATTTACTTATTTATTTATGTTCCTGGGGTTTCAGTTTGAAAAGAATTATTTTAATCATATATTCACACTTTATACCTCATTTTTGTGTGTATGTGGATCTGAGGGGGGCTCAGGTGTATGAGCCCCCCCCCCCCCCCCCCCCAAAAAAAAAAAAAAACTCTGTGCTAATGTCTATATGACACATAATACCCTTATTCATGATATCCCATAGCTATTAGGTCACTACCTCCTGTGTATAATTATGACATAATACACTGAATGCAGGAAGAAGAAGAGAACCTCTCGTCCAGGGGCATAAATCATGCATAAATCAAAGTGGGTGTGGTGCAACTGTTTGCAAACCCAAACTTTTCGAAGAGTTTATGTCATATACTCACAATACTCAACTGCAGTCAGACATGTCATGCATTGCATTATGAATGTAATATCTTAATGTGTTTAGTCCTGTAGGCAATGTATTGTGATGTTTGTGACATATAGTCCATGACAAATATAGTTATGTTAGGGTTAAGAGCATTACTATCAGTTTACACTGACTCGAGAACCAAATTGATAGAAACATATAACTACGTATACAGTGATTTTGAGTAAATCCAGGTCAGGAAAAATGTCTGGATTTGTTTTTCAGAGGAAGAGAAAAAGAGCATACTTGAGTCAGCATTGATATGAAAAGAACTCATATCAAGCTTACATAACATAAGACATGGTTCAATGTTCTACCACTATTTGACTGCCAAATACCAAAAATATGAACTTTATGTTTTCAGAATGAAAGATATGTTTTCTAGACTAAAATTTTGTGCTGAATTCATTTCTGAAGTCAGAAATGCAAAATATGCTTTCATTTCAAAGATATGTCATAATTTTTTTGTTTTGGTATGTTGCAGTGAAGCTACACATGTACTGGACATATGTAGTCTCCGTTCTAGACCATGCAACTTTTTTTACCTGTATAGTACGCTCACTCTCCGACTGTTTTACCTCTGGACATATACTTACTATGCCTTAAATCAAGACTCTTGAATTATTCAAAGCAGTTGACTGAAGATAGTAGTTTCCTTATCAATACAAAGATGGGTTAATGTAAATGTCTGGAAGCCAGATTAGGTCATTTGTTGCCTTCAGACCCGTTTCATAATAAATGCAAATTTTATGCATACTATTCTGTCTGACAAAGGTTGCTCTTAACAACCTGATAGCTTGCTGGAGGCTTGTCAGACATAGCAACAACTAATGTATGCATATTGCATTTTTGGTATTGAAAATGTATTCATAAGAACAGGTGGGTAGTTTTACATGTAGAAGAGCAAATATCCATAAATTTCTATACATTATGAAAATAGTAGATTGTACAGGGTGTTTTTGATACTTGGGTTCAAACTCGGTAAATCTAAATTGTTAAAAACAAAGTATGAAGGCTACTGTATCAGAAATCTAATCACTTATGGGGAAGTATATTGAGCATAATTGATTAAATTTTCAGGCCTGTGGCATGATTGGTTTTCCTAAAATAATTTTTTAAACAAATGCCCTGATTTTTTTTTCACACTTTGGGGTGGGAGTAGCATTTTTGCATTTTTCTCCAATTTTTTAAATTTATAAGTAAAATTGAATCCCAATAAGTTTGTAGCGAATTAAATTCTGCATAAAACGAGGGGAAATTCAGCCTTCTAGCCCATTCCTATCAGATGTTATAGTGGTTCAAAAGATGCATCACTCTGAAAAGGGGCTTTTATGGAGTATCATTTGTCACAGAAAAGGGTAATTTCTGTGGGTTACCACATGTAAAGTATGCAGTAAATTACAGCAAATGCAGTCTCACTGGAAAGAATATGCTACTAACTAATGAAAATAAACAAAAAAAGTAATATTAATCTACAACCATTTCAAAGTTGCTGGTGAAAAATTTTGTCACCCCAAAATGGCCATAAATCTGTTTTTTCCTCAAAATGTACAAAAGATAGAGTACCGCTCGAGAATGATTTTCCACCTGTTCTGGAATATTCTGGAATATTCTGGAATGTTCTAAAATATTCTGGAATATTCCAGAATAAAATGGAATTGGGCTAAATTTAAAAAATAAAATGAAATTAATTCCTTGTCAATCACAGTCTCCATCAAGTTAATATAAGCAAGTGTTCAGAAAATCATAAGGTGAAGAACCCTACTGGCAAATGCGAATATTCTGGAATATTCTGGAATATTCCCATTGGAAAATTATTCTCAAGCGGTACTGTACAAGGTTCTAGGTTTCAAAAACTGAAAATACATTTATTTTTACCCTGGAAAAGACCTAAATTCATTTTTTAACAGGTAATTTTTCCCCTTAAATATTTTTTTTCACACTTTTGTTTGTCAAATGGTGGTCAGATTTTGAACCTTGTCATAGGTGGTTCACACATCACAGTGATTTCTGAGAGTGATTTTGCAGCGAGGAGAAAGAAGTTTGACTGCAAATCTTTCATAGTAGAAGCCTATATAGTTGACAGTCTACTTGATTCTATAATCATTGAAAAAATGAATTAATAAATTAACACTGTATTTGCCTTGCATGGTCAGCAATTTGCGCAGATATATGATTACAAGAGGATTAGTTAATCCCTCCTTACCATGCTTAATGGACTCCTAGAACGGTTTATACCAAAGTGTTCAAAAATTCTATACACATGTGTATTAAAAAAAAATGACAGTATTACAATTTCAACAAGAATGTAGATTTGTTTAAAAATGGTAAAATTATTAATAATTCAGAATTAAGGACTGCTTCCACTCCTGGTATTATGTGTTTTCCTCTGATATCATATTTCCCATATTAATTTGATCTTGGAGGGTTTGAAGGCATTGAGTAAACTCCATCAACAAACCACATGCCAAACAGTGAGTAATCTGATGACTGCCCCACCCCTGGGGCTCGTGACCATGACCTCCATGATGTGGAGATTGATGCAAATAAAGATGTACGTCCATCCAAACCGCCAAAGGTCACACAGCATGTTAAATAGAGCAACTTCCAAAACGTCTCATTTATTAAACGAATCATTTTTTTTTTAAATCGAAAGAGATGAAGAGAAATTTTATGTGCTTTCAAATAAACAACATTATTTGCCATGTTTTCCATAAAAGTTAAAGCCCAAGTTTACTTTGGGGAATTCTTTTTTAATTAAAAGCTTTATTGCCAAATTGTCATATCACACCATAACAGATCTGAATGTCCTTTTTAAAAAAATTAATGAAAATCTCGGGGGGGGGGGGGAGCCCCCCAAGATTTTTCAATTACTTACTTAAAAAAAAAAAAGAAAGACTCAGAATCTATTATATGGTGGCCCCCCGCCAGAGATTTTTCATTAATTAATTTAAAAAAAAAGAAAGAAAGACATTCAGAATCTGTTATTGGTGTGACATGACCTTTGGGCATAAAGCTTTCAAATAAAAAAAATCCCCCAAACTAAACATGGGCTTTAAGAGCCTTGATATAAGACTAACCTTATATTCTCCCTGCTAAATACTAAAAATAGCATCCTTGTAAGATAGCAATAAAAATTAAAAAAAAAAAACCTCTGAACTTGTTCACAACCTGCAGAACCTAAAGTCCTCAAAGAATAAATAAAAGCACAAAAGGTGACAATTTTTCCAATTTCTTCTTTTTAACAAATTTTCTATGTATCAATACCATTACAATTTACATGATCTTTGTTCCGCCTTCCCGCTAGGCATTGCGCGGGTTGAATTAGTGCTGTATGGCCTATAAGACCTGTGATGTATGTGAAGTAAGCGCACACACGAGAACCAACACATCATCCTGTGACCTTAACACCTCAAATTTTGGTTGATGATACACATGCACAGTGCCACCCAGTATTTGAGAGCCTGTAGTAAGTCAGATTCCGATCTGCTGATGTTGTCATAAATAACGCTGCCAATTACTGATGTCTTTCCGTTTACGTCCCCACCTGTGGCTTTAGCAGAGACTTCACAATTGCAAACAGGGCCCTTCAACTTTTTTGTGGAGATCATAATTTTTCTATTTTTCCCCTAAATATCCTTATTTTTCTACTGTTTCCTCCTTTTTGTCACAAAAAAACCCTTTGTGGCATGTTTGTTTGGAGTTTGTGAAGGAAAATTTGTTACGCAGATTTCTGCTTTTTCGCCAATCTTAAAGAGTCTTCATCGACAAGTAGAATTCAAATTCCAGTGAAGAGGCTTCCCTGTTTCTGAGTGTGCCGTCAATCAACCACACACCAGATGGATCATGCAGCTGTGACACACTGCTACACATGCCTTAGAGTGTGCGGTATTCCAGGGAAAGTTTATGAAAGTTCACATAAGTTCCACCTCCAAAATCATGTTCTAGGGACCAAGCTGTTAACATGAGGTAAACACCACATGATTTGATGGAATCATAATTAGAAAATACCAATGAAGCATGATTTGAATTTCAGTGATTTGATTAGCAATCGTGATTCTACTTTGCTTTGCCTCGTTTTGCACTAGTAATAGTGCTGTATTAACATGATGAGCCATTGCAATCCCATTTGCAGTCACGTTTTTGCTGTGTGAAATGGTCACAGTGAGCTATCAACAACATCTTACACATAAGGGAGGGATACATCAATCATATTAATACCATTCACTCATCACAAAACATTGAGAAAAGACTTAAGACAGTGTACATATGTCTGACAACCAGAAAATACAATGATAATCCGATTTATGATCCAGTGACTTCCAAACAACAGACAGCAACTGTCAACGGCAACCATCCCAGTTGGCTTGAAAAAGTCCACAGGGGTTGGATGAAAGCTTGGCAGCTAAATAATACAAGGTTGGTAGATGATTTGAATTTTCTTCTTCTGCAATGATAATCAATTTTAGAAGTTTAATCAAAGGTAAAAATTCAAAACTTACCAACTTATATCCAAACAGAAGCAAGATGTTCCAGGTATACGCTCTATACAGATCTATTGGAAACTCAATAGCCAAATGTAAATAAAAGCCCAAAATGGATCCTGAACTTGTAATCCTTTAGTACAAGACCTGAAGACAGTGGCTCCACCAGCTAATTACCGTCTTATTCCAATGGACTACAATGTAAGGATATGTCCCACCGTGCAGTTACTGATTCATCTGTCACTCAATCGTCTCAAGGTGCCCGTCTAGAAGAACCGCGAGAAAAGGTTCCCAAAAACCGACAGGTGGCTAGACATTAAGCCAACCTCCACCTCTGTACAGTCAAAATGTTTACAGTCCACGATGTGTGAATCCTATCGTCGAATGGCTGGTGTCCCCCTGTCTTTTTCCTCTCCAGGCCCGGGTTTGGCTCGAAACGTATTAGTCACTCGTCGACTGGTGCTGCCCCCTGTTCATGTGAGCGTTGTCAGGAAGAGAAGAGAGGAAGGGGGGCAAATTGGCCCCCCTCAGTCGCGATCTGCATTATTACCCCACACGACTCGAAACTGAATAGTGAACATATGTGCAAGCTGTATTTGAGGCTTACTTACAAGTTACATTGTTAGAAAATCGTTGCCCTTCCACTTTTACGTTTCGTCACCCTTTTTCTACCCCTTCCTTGAAATTACCAGTCCACTACTACCCCCCCCCCCCCCAAATTACATTGAGATGAAACTTCATGCTGATGCTGTTAGGGACAGTGTCAGAAATTGTTAGAAATGTTGCCCTTCCATTTGAGTTTGCACCCCTTTTTCTACCCCTTCCTCAAATTGTAGTCACTCTTATCCTCCTCCTGCCACCCACACCCCCCCCCCTCCCTCACATTGAGGTGAAACCCTGTGTTGATTCTGTCAGGGACAGTGTTAGAAATTGTGACAAACTATTCACTCACAGAGGAAGGAACCAGATTAATGAAAAGAAGCTGGAGTGTCTCTGTCATGTCTTTTGAGAGATCTGACCAAAATGAACTCATCAGTTTTTGCCAGCTTAAAGGTATTGGCTAACATTTACCACAGTTAAAAAAAATCTTAGCCGCATGATTCCCTATGCTACCCGTGTCTTTGATGAGGTCTAAAAATGAAGCCCTGAAAAAATTGTATTTCAAAATGATTATTTAGTGCTTTAAAAAAGTGAAAAATCGTAAGTTGACCAGATTCACTTGCCCATTTCCTCCCATAGACTTACTGTGTGTACACCTAGGTTGATAAAACTCGCCCCGAGTATTATTGTTTATTTATGCATAACTTGCCATTGGCAGTGTAACTTTGCAAACTTTTGTATTCTAGGGTGTTTATTTGTCCATTTGAACACTACTATGTAACTCCGATATCAAAGTTTGACAATTTTTTAAATTGAAGCTCCACAATGTTAGCCTATCACTTTAAAGGTAAAGGTAAATGATATGATTGGGGTAGTCCTCAATTTGGGATGAAACTATTCTAGAATCAAGTAAACTATATGCAAGGATTCTACTTTGAAAATGTTGTAGTCAAAAGTTGACTCATTTTGAAAGTATTTCCATCAGTATACCTTGTGATGGACAAATGTATTGTGTAGCTTTCTATAAGATTAATTTCTCTCGGGGCTCGGGAGAAATAAAGTGTGTTAATGCTTGATTCTCCTTAAGAAAAAAAATTCAAGACAAATCCTTCCAGTCAGGAAGTAGACTCCAGCTGGTGTATAGGGGTAATTCCGTGAAATACTGGACAAATCACAAATTATATAAATTGCTCTATCTGGAATAATATTAAATTTTAATGGTTTGAATGGGTATGAATCATGAAGAAACAATGCTGAGGCTCATTTTCCCTTAAATTTTACATTCTTCAACAGCACCTCTAGGAGAGATCAGAACCATTACATGAAATACCACATGTGGGACTAGTGTGACTAAATCTCAGTTTATGAAAAAACTATCAATTTATTCTGCCGTTTTTTCCATGCAATAGCCTTTCTGCATTGTGTGAAAGTACATAAAGCCCAATATGCATACTAATCTAAAAGACGATGAATAAGAGATTGTGTGGATGGACAAAAATGTAACGTACACTAACCATGTTTTTGCTGTTGTAGTTAAAATGAAAGATTTTTATCAATAAGTTATTTCATAATGACTTGCAAGATGTCAGAAATAGCATGACGATACCACAATTCTCTGTGTCAGTGAAAACAGGTTGAGGCAACATTTGAGGGACTAAGACTTGATGTTTTTTTCCATGTCCTCTTTTCGTAACGTAACTAACCATGATTAAAGTCTTGTTACTACCCACTGACACATGTCTCTATGATTTTGCTTGATGTTGTGAAGTGGTGCCATCTAGAGATTGACAGTACCAAGACAGACAAATATATGAAAGCATTTTCATGTAAGGAGCCAAATGTTGAGCAAAGATTTGTCATAAGTGTACACGTAATAATCACGGATTGCCCATAGCTGGTATACATGTATCTTTCAACCAGTTTGTCTCCCAATCATGTCACTGCCCTTTAAGTAATGTGGAGGTGTCATTGTGTAGAGTGAATATTTGCAAGTCAACTACAGTATCTGTGTCTGTAAATCTGGTTTATATGCTGCAGAAATCTACACACAGTGGATTGTAGTGTCATATTTGCAATCAAATTGCTGCAATACTTCTAGAAATGTAATGTTTAGTTAAATATTTATTCTGTATTTTCATTTTGATTTAATTTATACATCTTTGGAAACAAAATATGTATTAAATGAACACTTTTTTCCCCAAAATCTAGCAGTACTTAAAGGGCAGTGACGTGATTGGGAGAAATAAAAAATGCCTCTCAAACCAAACTGGTTGAAAGATGTATTTATAAATAGATATGCCAGCTAGAGTGTATCTCCTTGCTGGAAGGATTTATCTTGAATTTGTTTACTTAAGCTAAATCAATCATGAACATACTAGCATTTTGTTTCTCTCGAGCCCCGATATACATTAATCCCATAGAAACCTACACGTTAGATTTGATTTGTCTGTCACAAGGTTCTGATGGAAGTTATTTTAGAAAAAGTCATCTTTTGACTACAAAATTGTTATAGAAGATTCCTTGCACAGTTCACTTGATTCCAGAATAGTTTCATCCCATGTTGAGGACTACCCCAATCACATTTCATTTAACATCACCACTGTTAATATATTGACACATTTATATCTACATATAATTGCAAAACAGGACAATTAGAGCTTTTATCTGAGAAAATTAAAATGGACTGACCATGCTGCTTCATGTTTGTGGTATAATGTGGGGAAAAGGGATACACCTGAGCACACTGACATAATGATTATGTTTTGATAATAATGAACATAGAACTTGACTTTTCATGATGTCCCTTTTTGTGATGTTCTGTTGCAGGATAGGCTGCCCCTGGAATTTGTGGCTAACATCCAAGATGATAAGACATCATGGTGCGGTCGGGCCACGATTCCCCTGGAATACGTCCCTCTAGGTCTGAGTCGCTTCAATGCGTACGCCATCCACGGCACAGGTGCGGACCGGCAGTACGAGGCGCTACATCCGGCCGAGGCGGGCAAACACCCTAACCCTGACTTGTAAGTAAACGTGATCGGGGTTCAGCAAAAAAAAAAAAGAAGAGGAGTGTTGTCGGAGAAGAATGGATGACTTGAAATTATGACTTGTACTGTTAGAGATTTTAGCAGGAAGGTCATCTATTATAGAACGTGCACAAAAAACCTGATGCATTTTTAGCTCACCTGAGCCAAAGGCTCAAGTGAGCTATTGCGATCGCTTTTTGTCCGTCGTTCGTCGT
>JZLH01S0002434.1:0-12966 GCA_001188425.1 Eucidaris tribuloides
ACAAAACAAAAAGAAAGAGGAGATTTATCTGGCCCGACAGTGAGATTTTTTAACAGGTCCTCCCGGCCGTCCCGACCTTGTTGGCCAGTTCACTGCAGACCTGACAGGATTAAGAATTGAATAAATCTTCTTCTCCTGGAAGGCTATTTTTGGTGGATTTTTTTTAATGTAGTGGAAAAATTGTTGTCTTTATTCTCTGTCAGACTTTTATGCCTGAGACAGGTTTTGGCTGTTGATTCAACGAATAAAGGTCCCTGCCAGTCCCAGACTAAGGGGACGGGACCCCCAACATTTCCCTCCCATGATCCATCCATAGATAGGTAATGTACGGTACATGGTAATATCAACTTACTGATGGTTAAAAACCAAAATGCTTCAGTATAAACAATTTTTGGTCAGTTTTATGCTGTTTTCTGATGTCTGGCGTGACAATGTCATGCTTTGTGAAGATTTATGAAAAATTTGATATATCGACCAAAAGTATACTTGGGCATAAATCTAAATGAAATTTCTTTGTGAATCACTCTCCCGATTTGTTTGCTGTGTAAATTTTCATATAATTTAGTAATTTGATATTTATATACATAATGACATAAATTGTCTTTATGTTTTGTAATGTAATCTATATTTTTTTTTCAGAGTATTGGAAAATCTGAGGGATCGTGTTGAGGAAGCAGAAAAACTCATCAAAAAGTTGGAGAAAAGGAACATTATTATTTCTACGTTATTCAAGAAATCAAACAGTCGTAGACTTGAAAATTTATCTGGTCAAATCAGCACACTTGTTCCTTGTCTCTGCACATGCTATCAGGTATTTTATGCAAAAATCAAAATTCAGTAATCATGAAAGTTTTGGTTGGAAGAATTTTGTTATTTTTTTTTTCAGCTCTGCTACACTCTTTCACACTATTATCTCACCTGCTATGCATAGCAGAAGTGAGATATAGGCGCTGCATTTGCGCTGATGGCAACGTCAACCAAAACTTTTTGGGGAGCAGTTTTTGATTCTCCACATACACCAAAATGTTTTATAAGTTTGAGCATAATTTTGAAAATATATGTCCTTACTCCTTGGAACTTGGACATGAGGGTAAAGAAGTATCACTAATCGTTTGGGTATAATTTCAGGTCACAAAATGAAGATCAGGGGTCAGGTCAACGTACTTAGACTATGTTGTGGAGTCAGCATCAAAAAGTTAACCTAGGGTTAGGTCTGTTTGTATTATCTTATAGGGGTTGGTAGGGGCTTCTATACTTCAACACAGAATTTAAAAGTTTCTTAATTATACAATAATGCAAGTTTATTCGATATCACTAAAAAATGTTACTGTTCCTTTATTTCTAAGCAGATTTTGATTCTGTGTGTTTCATTTGATAGGAAATTCAATTTGTTCATATATGATACACTTTTAAATGTAACTTAATATTGTTCAACTGCAAAGTTACTTGTTTCTGGTAATCATGGCACGTGACATGATGTATTCCTACATTGTACCTGAAAAAGAGAAAAATCAATCAAATTTTCAAATTCGAATCAACTGGATTTACAATGCAAGTGCACTCTATATTTTTATTACAAATTTTCTCTGTTATATTAAGTGCAGCTGGTCTGACTGAGTGAATGTTTGCTGGTTTGGTAAATCATGCTAAGGGCTGCTTTTTCTACATTACAGGTACCGGTATATTTCTGAATCTGTATATCAATGCATGTAGGCCTATGTATTTTGACAGGAACTTCTTCATGACCAATTCACTGATCAGATGAAATCAGTAATAGTGAAGTTATCCAATTGGGAGAAGAAATTGACTGACATACAAGCAGACGTGAAGGTGGTAAAAGATTTAGGTAATTATTTTCATCATTAAATCTTACGGTTGGCCATCTATCTGTTACTGGTCTCCTCGTTATCGTGATAACTTAAAGTCCACTGATTGGATTTTGATAAACCCGTTGGAGACAATTTGATTTTGATATAACACACATTTCACATAGGCCCCAATCTCGTACTTAGTCCCCAATGGTTTAAACTTGGGTCAAGTTCAAGTAACAATCAACTGATATTAGATTTAGAAGTTCAAAGGTTAATGGTCATAGGGCTGTGTGTTTGATTTTGGCTTATAACCACAATAACTGATTGGATTTTAAAGCTCAGTGACATGATTGGGAGAAACAAAAAATGCCTTTAGAACCAAAGTGGATGAAGGATAACCCATATGTACACCAGCTGGAGTGGATCTCCTGGGTGGAAGGATTTGTCTCAAGTGAGTTTGTTTACTTATGGAGAATCAAGCATGAACAAGCCAGCAGTTTAAAGCGCAGGTTTAATTTTTGGTGATTGTTTTTTATTTGAAAGCTTTATGCCCAAAGGTCATATCCACAGGCGAACCAATTAAAAAGATTCTTGAATGTCTTTAACTATTTTTTTTTTTTATTAATTAATGAAAAATCTCGGGGGGGGGGGGGGGACCGCCAAGAATTTCAAACCATATTTCGCATTATAGCAGTCCAAAGGGTTGCGATCAAGGCTGTTTAGGTATTTGAATTATACTCATCAGAAAGAATCAGAGGTCTGAACTACCCCCAATCATGTCATTTACCTACTTTAATGAACTTGGGTCCAAGTACTGTAGTCTTTTACCTTTGATATTTGGTGTAGGAATGCAACTCACTGACCCCAGATGGTGGAAGGATGGTCATTAAGGATGTATAACCGTTCAACTGCAAGGAAGCGCCCCCCCCCCCCCCCCTTTTTTTTTGCTGGTCGACTACACTGTGATTTTTCTGGACAATTAATGGGTTACTCGATGCTGGCAAAATGTGTACCAGTAATACATGTATTTTGGTTGAGCTCGGCTGATTTACAGACCGATGTTTTGTAAATAATACAGAGTAATGGAGTAACCTTTAAAGGTATTAGCTAACATTTACTACAGTTAAAAAATCTGAGCCACATGATTCCCCATGCTACCATTGTCTTTGATAAGGTCTAAAAATGACGCCCTGAAAAAATTGTATTTCAAAATGATTATTTAGTGCTTTAAAAAAGTGAAAATCGTAAGTTGACCCGATTCACTTGCCCATTTCCTCCCATAGACTTACTGTGTGTACACCTAGGCTATTAAAACTCGCCCCAAGTTTTAATTGTTTATTCATGCATAACTTGCCATTGGCAGTGTAACTTACCAAACTTTTGTATTCTAGGGTGTTTATTTGTCCATTTGAACACTACCATGTAGCTCAGATATCAAAGTTTGACAATTTTTTAAATTGAAGCTCCACAATGTTAGCCTATCACTTTAATACAAATGACATGTTTATGGATTATTAAGGTTGATGTGGTATATGGTAAAAAATAGAAAGTATGACTTGGAAATTTGAACACAGGTTATTATTTCAACCTGCCACTCCAGTCAGACTGTCTTCTGTTTACTATATCAGGCAATGTTTATAGGTCCCCAATGAGTCATTGAGTACCATGCTATCAGTTTCATTTTTCGAATAGCATGGTTCGTACGGGTCAGGGAAGTTTTGGAAAGTCAGGGAATTTGAAAATACTTTTTGCAGAAGCAAAAAGTCATGGAAAGTCAGGAAATTCATCAATTTCTTCTGGAAAGTCTGGGAAAATCATTTATTTATGATATTTTAAAAATGACCTTTGATTGGGAGCTCGCTGGTAATGGTATTGCGATGATGTAGTTTTACAAGCTTGAAATATATGTAAAAATGGTCGTGGAATTTAGACTTTTCTGCTCTGGAAAGTCATGGAAAAGTCAGAGAATTTTGAAAATGTGTGAGTGTACGAACCCGGAATGGCTTTACCATCAAGTAAACAAGTAAACATCTACTCCCCTCTTCATTCATTTTCAGTTCAGGGGACTGTTGAAGCACAAACAGACAGGTATGCGAACATCGACAATTCTCTGGAAGAGATTAATGAGCAACTGAAGCAATCCTGTCCTCCCAGTGTCCCTGAAAGTGAGTATTTATCTTCACTACCTTGTCAAAGCAATTTATCATGAGTAGGGCACCAAGGTGACACCAGATAATTATGTGACAGGAACTCCAGTGTGTTTTTAATTGACAAATATTTTAAACGAATAGCTTTGAACTTGAGGATTGTTGTAGACTGCTTGTCGTATTGTCTTTGTAGTTGATGAAAAACAAAATGACACACGGATCACCTAATTTGTCTCAGTGACGACCGGGGGGAGGGGGGGGGGCTCTGGCTTGCGAAAAAATGATGGTCTCCGGAGCTGGAGCTACATGTAGTTGTCAACAGGTGTTTTCACATCAGCAAGATGGAAATCTTAAAGGTTAGTGACATGATTGGGAACACTTGAAAATGCCTCAAGAACCAAATGAGTTGAAATATATACCAACTATGCACTAGCAGGAGTGGATCTCCCACCTGGGAGGATTTGTCTGTAATTTGTTTACTTAAGGAGAATCAAGCATAAACATAGGAGTATTTTAATTTTATCCGGGGATGATAAAGATAAGCCCCACAGCAGGTTTCCGTGCTACGAGTGAGATTGACATTGTTTATTTTAGAATGAGTCAACGTTTGACTACAAAACTTTCACAGTAGAATCCATGCATAGTTTACTTGATTCTAGAGTAGTTTCAGCCCAAGTTGAGGACTACCCCCAATCATGTCATTTACCTTTAAGCTTGAGATTTATTTCGTGATCACGAATAAGCACGTTAATTCATTTCCTATTCACATCGATCACCCTGAAGAGAATTAACCACATTTTTTTGCGAGCTAATTCGATAGTAACTGTGAGCAGACAGTGCAAAAAATTACTAGCATAACCAGCGTGATCAATCTCGCAATTTGCAGGCTGCAGCTAATTCCAAGAGCCCTGGTTGGGTTAACCCAGAAGAAATCGTCTTGTACACATTACTTTTGATAAAGGAATTATTAACAGGTGGATCGAGTTTATCAGAAGAACTCAAGTCATGATGGGCATATATATAGTGGGGTTGCTTATAAATAAAGCAAAATATATGTTGTGTGTATTGATTCCAGATATTGAAGATTCCATTTGGACAGATAGAGCTCCTAGACCCTACAAACCCTTGTGATGGATCATTTTGGCCCAGTCTTCAAAGCTAGACACAAGCGACAACAGGTTATCATGATCGCAAAACAGTTTACTGACTCGTAAGCATGCATGATTTTCTTATTTGGATATTTAACGGATATATTAAAGCCAAGTTTAGTTTTGGGGCTTTTTGTTATTTGAAAGCTTTATGCCCCAAAATCATAACCCTGCAATAATAGATTCTGAATGTCTTTATTTTTTTTTTTATTATAGTTAATGAAAAAATCTCGAGGGGACCCCCGAGAATTTTCGACTAGATTTTACATTATAGCATCCAAAGGGTTAAAAAGGCTTTTAAGGTTGCATGTGTTATACCTCATCTGAAAGAGCCAGACTCTGCTCTTTCAGATGAGTATAACTCATGTAACCTTTTTGTCTTTAGTTTTTTTTTTATTAATTAATGAAAAATCTCGGGGGGGGGCGGGGCCAAGATTTCGGCTATATTTTATAAGGGTTAAAAAGGTTATATGAGCTATACCTCATCTAAAATAGCAGAGTCTGCTCTTTCAGATGAGGTATAACACATGTAACCTTAAAGCCTTTTTAACCCTGTGGATGCTATGATATAAAATATTAGTCGAAAATCTCGGGAACGCATCCCCCCCCCCCCCCCCCGAGATTTTTCATTAACTAATTAAAAAAAAAACTAAACACATTCAGAATCTATTATTGCGGTGTTATGACTTTGGGGCATAAAGCTTTCAAATAACAAAAAATCCCCAAAACTAAACTTCGGCTTTAACATGTACATGTATCACACACTCACACATTGTGATTACATGTATTAGTGTGTGTGGGTGCACTTGTATTGAGTGGGTAGACACATGGAACCACAGTTTCCCATATATAGCTAGAATGATGCCAATATGCCCTCTATGGCCCATACAGGGAACGGGTAGGGGTTTTCTGGTATATGAGACCTGTGTGTGTGGTTACAGACTGGTGTATGTGGAGAATCAAAAACCTGCTCCCCAATTCATGTGTATGTGAATCTCGTACAAGTGAAAGTCAATATCTAGTCAAATCTAGCTATACTGCAAATACATCTTAAAATTAATTAATATTTCAGGTTAAACAGTAGATTAAGCAAAACCTTGAAAACAAGCATAATAGAGCTATAAATGGAAATCTCCCCAGTTACATTTCATAATAATAGACCTACTAGCAGTATGCGTGGAAATTCCACGGGCGCTAGCCGGCAAGGTCGGATACTGGATTTCTGCAACTTTGTTGTACAATGATTATTGTGTGTTTGATTACACATGTGGATGATTGGTACTTGAAAAATACTTTGGGATTGATCATACATACATGTATATATATTTTTTTCGAATGGTAAAAAAAAGCTAAACTCTATACCTTAGGCCTAATTGCCATCTTATGGTAAGTTTTCTGTATCACTGTGAATTATATTTTTAATGAAAATATTTGTTATATAATGGGTATTGTTTGCAGTTTGTAGCAGTAATATTAGTGAGACAAACAGGCATCTGTTTAAATTATGAATTGAAACTAATTGTTCGGTGGCGTAACGCACGACCATTCAAGAAGTCAAAAAGACTTCCCTTTAAAGTTAACACAAAATCATGGATATTTTTCCCATTTTCACCCCGGTATACAATTTATGCAATATACTTTCCAAAACTCAATCGCCCAATCAACAACTGTTCACCTGCAATGTATGTTTTCAAATGCAACTGACCAGGTCTGAGGATGAGTCCTTTTGAATGCATTTCAGTTGTAGAACTTCACTGCCCTGGGCGAGTCTGGTCCATGGTGTTGCACAAATGTCTTCAATGTAAACACAATAAATTCAAATAGAAGACTGATAACCCAAAAGCCGAATGTAATTTTTACTTTGGATAATTTTACAACTACTATTTGAAATGAACTGAGAAATACAACAATAGGACTATCACCCTCTGGACACCCCACCCAATACACGTAGGGTCTACCAGTAGGCCTAAAAGGTGCAGACTTGAAGTACCCGTACCTGTACCCATGGTCTCGTACCCGTACCTGTACCCATGGTCTCGTACCCGTACCCATACCCTTGCCCATATGCTTAAATCTGGCTCCATACCCAATCCCATGTTGAATCTGGCACTGTTCCCATACCCGTACCACCCACAGCTCCACACCTGTACCCGTACTCAATAAGTCTGTTCCGTACCTGTACAGAAGTAATTGTTGGGTGGTAATTGTTGGGTAGTATATGCATGATCATTGAAGAAGTGGAAAAGACTACACATTTTTACAAAAAATTAAGTATATTTTGCCAGACTTGTAGTACCCATACCCTTGTCCCAAATTCTGAACCCTTACTCGTATTTATACCCATGGTCTCGTAATGGTACCCGCTGGTCTGTACCGACACCTGTACCCACAGGTCCATACCCATACCCTCGTCCCTAGTTCCGGACCCTTACTCATATTCGTACCCATGCATGGTCTCGTAAGCATACCTGTACCCGTTGATCCCTACCTGTACCCATACCCACAGGTCCCGTACCTATACCTGTACCTTTCGTCTCGTACCCGTGCATTGTAGTACCCGTACCCTTGTCCTAATTCCGGACCCGTACTCGTATTCGTACCCATGCATGATCACGTACGTACCGTATACGGGCAAGAACGGAGCACGAACACTCACCACTCTCTTCTGCATTCTGCCTGGCCGGTTCGCCTTTTGTATGACAAAGTGACTCGGAGAAATGCCCTGAAACTCGGCCTTCGGGAGGTCGACGTCGACGACAATGGGCCAATGATCCAATAAAGACTCTCACCGGATCGAACTGCGGCGTTGACGCGAACGGAACAGTCCCCGTTCGGGAGCCTTTGCGAAAAATATGATTGTGGAAATACCATCAAAAAAGCCAAAAATAGCCAAATTAGGGGCAAAACGCCAAAGTTGTATTCATGTATAGATTACCTGAAATCTCCCCAGCGAGACTCCTAAAAATAAACCTCCCCGATTGACAACAAAAACAGGTATGTGTGTGTGTGTGTGTGCACATACTCATGGAGTTATTGAAAACTTTCACAGACCCTTGGCCTTGGCCTACACTCCTGAAAATCCTCCATACTGAGTGCCTGTCTAGCTAAAAGTGTTTATTTTGTAATGGGCCTTCTGAAAATATGACCACGGCCTCCACTTTTTTACTGCTTATTGTGATACCTTATGAAATGTAGATATGATTTCAGGTGTGACTTTGTCCCTTCGCTGTTGTGATATGTGTCATTAACAAGAATCAAATTTTTGTCCATGACTGGTATTTTGTACGTAATTAGATAACCAGTTGGTCTGCAGTACCTTCAAGTCAATAGCTATGTTCGTGCTTGCATCCGTGTACAACTTTATGTGCATTGAAGTTCTATAATCTCTAAATGCCCCAATATTCATTTTGCATACTTCATTGGGCCATTTTGAGTGTTTTGCATGTGACTGTGCATACATATCTGGCGAGTGGAATGTACCCTCCCTACTCAAAAGTATTGCAACATACACTATAGACGCATGCATTTTGAGTTGAAGAGGTCTTTCTGCTTAATGATGTCTTAATGAAGTTTATTACCGGAAAATAACAAATTATTTGAAAAGAAATCAATGAATATACTTTCTCCGTTCTTCTACATGGCAGGGAAATTATCAAATGCAGGCACACCCACGACAGAGGGGCTGGAACATAAAATTTAACATTTTTCACCTCCCTACAGGGGTGGGGTGTTAATTCACACTAGCATCGTAATTTGATTTCATATTTCCCGTGAAATGGTTTTGATGGTTTGGAAAGACCTCCAACAAACAAAAAATGCTAATATGTAGTTTTGAAGCTTTCTCAGAAAGAAGACACCCCACAAAGAAGAAAACGCCTCCTGTCTTGATAAGACAATGGTAAGGAGGATGAGGCTACTAATTAAAGATTATGGCCTTCTCTCCAACTTGTTATATCCAGTGTACTGAAAAGTCGCATGACAGTAAATTTTAGGATGATTGCAGTAGTAAACCACATTTAGAATTGAGAAAGAATAATAAATTATAACTTGAAGAGGTCTTGTCTAAAATCTGGAGCGTATCATCCCTACCACTGTCTTATGAAGATATGAGGCATTTTCGTCTTCGTGGGGTGTTGTCTTCTTTCTGAGACTGCTTCAAAGGTACATGTTGGCATTTTTTGTTCGTTGGAAGTTTTTCCAAACCATCAAAACTGTTTCACGGTAAATATGAAGCCGAATTACTATGCTAGTGTGAATTAACACCCCACCCCTGTAGGGAGGTGAAAAATGTTAAATTTTATGTTCCAGCCCCTCTGTCGTGGGTGCGCCTGCATTTGATAATCTCTAGCCTTGGAGAAGAAAGAAAGAATATTCATTGATTTCTTTTCAAATAATTTGTTATTTTCCAATAATAAACTTCATTAGGAGATCATTAACAGAAAGACCTCTTCAACTCAAAATGCATGCATTTTGGTGTATGTTGCAATACTTTTGAGTAGGGAGGGCATAAATTCCAAAATTAGGAGGTTCTGTATCAGACAATGCATGCTGATAAATTTTCCAATCTTACCAGAGCATAATGTCTATGTCAATTTCATTTTCAAACAGGTCCTTGACAGCCAAAGAAGAAATAAAACAGCTTGTGCATAATTGGCGCGCACTTCTTCATTCTGATTTCATCGTTCAACTGCACGGCTACACAGAAAATTTTGAAGGTAAAGTGTTATCAAGGAAGTTTTAGGGTGACACATCTAGGGATTATGTCGCATGGGACAAACAAAATTGTGCTTCCCACAATGTACAACCAAATGGAATTCTAGTATCATCTGCTCATCTGCGAGGAAGATCCAGTTCAGTGTACATGCATCATAAAGGAAAATTTAATCAAACTATGTAGAAAAGAGAAATGTTGATCTCTGTGTGACCTTCGGCTAGCTGCCTATCAGACAAACTTGGAACTAACGGAACAGCTAGTGCACGGGGCATCACGTGCAAATTTTAAAGTTTAACCATCCAGATCTTCACCAAACCTACATATCTTACCCAAAGGTTCTATGAGAGATGTTTATCTATACTAATCTTCACATTGTGAATGATTTAAGGTTATTTCATTAATTTTGCCATTTTGGGGCATGCAAATCCTGAGCCATTTGCATTCTGAGCCAAAGACTTGGGTTCATTGCCCCGTGAAGGCCACTTTTTCAACATTTACTGTTTTCACCCTTAGAGGACCAGGTAAGTGGATCTTGGGTTTTAAGGTATGCTCCTGTATCTCACAATTGGTTTTTTTTTTTTTTTTTACCTTGGCGTAGATTTACACATGGCGTAGATTTATAAAATAAACAGAAAATTTGCCATCTTGAAAGTGGCCCATCATACATTTTCACTGGCAGTCCTATTGCTTGTACGGCTTCTTGATATTTCTATCTGTGATCTTTCTTTACAGGCCAGTATCTATTGATCCTACAGTACATGGACCTTGGTTCCCTTCGAGAAGTGTTGAAAGACAAAGATAATCACCAGTTGGACTGGGACAGACGGAAGCTTATGGCTTATCACTGCGCAGAAGGTCTGTGGGCTGTTCACTTTGGCCAACAACGACCCATGCTCCACAGAGCTGTCACATCAGCAAAGTTTTTGGTTGATAAATTCTACAATGTAAAGGTACTTAAAATGACAAGCTGGTGAAGTGCGTATTACAGAAGTAAGGGATGTACAGAGGGACTATATCCCCCTCAAAAAATGCTTTTTGGTAGCCCCTAGAATTGGATGTAAGGGAACAAGAAATAAAGGAAGTGTCATGTACTAATTTATTATCCCCTCGCCCGACGAACTCGGGAGGGGATATAGAAACGCTGCCGTCCGTCCGTCCGTCTGAAACACTGGTTTCCATTCGATAACGTTAGTAACATTTGATGGATTTTCATGAGATTTGGTATGGAGGTACATGATATCAAAATACAGCCCAAGCTCGGTTTCGGAAGTTGTAGCTCAAAGGTCAAAGGTCATAGCTCATTAAATACGAAAACTGGTTTCCGTTTGATAACTTTACTTATATGTGACGGATTTTGATGAGATTTGGTATGAAGGTACATAATATCAAAATACAGCCCAAGTTCGATTTTGGAGTGTGTAGGCCAAAGGTCAAAGGTCATAGCTCAATAAATGCAAGAACAGGTTAATCTAAATGTCTCGGAGCCAGAATAGGGCGTATGTAGCTTTGCCCATAAACTGTTTAATATTAATGCATTTTTTGCATACTATTCTGACAAAGGTTGCTCTTAACAACCTGACAGCTTGCCAGAGGCTTGCCAGACATATCAACAACTAATGTTGCAATTTGCATTTTTTGGTATTGAAAATTTATTCATAAGAACAGGTGAGAAAAATAACTCTGCACTAGGTGTCAGAAGAGAAAACCTTCATAAATTAAAAAGAATAATTTTGAAAAAAAGTATGTAGGCTACCACATCGGAAATCTATTATGAGGAAATATTAGGGGCATAATGGATTTGATTATCAGGCCTGTAGTGTAGCTTGATTGGTTTTCCAGAAATATTTTCTGGGTGAAATGTCCTGATTTTTTACACTCTCTTCAAAATTAAAGGGTAAGGATAGTTTTTTGCATAACTCTCCTGTTAATTCATTTTTAAGGAAATTACAATTATAATAAGCTTAATGCTAATTAAATTCTGCAAAAAAATGAGGGAAAATTCAGCCCTCTTGCTTCTTCCTATCAGATTTTATAGTTGACCAAAATATGTATCACTCTGAAAAGGTTTTTTTTGTTTTCGCCTTAGCGCAATTTTGTTATTGACCTTTTGGTACACCTTGCAGATTTTTATTGATCACCAGCAAAATCGCAGATATTTTTGTCCCATTGTGTATGTATGTCAGTGAGTTTTCAGATGAAAGGATAGTTGCAACCCTCATTTCAAGGGTGACATACACTTTTGAATTACCATAAATCAATATGATGTCATCCCTGAATATGTGTTTTACTAATACCAACTAATACCAGATAACTGACAACGGCCATGTGAAGGCTAGGTCCCAGATTAGCCGTTCCAGATCTAAGACCAGAGAGGAACAAGAAGAGGAGCTGGCCTGTAGTGTAGCTTGATTGGTTTTCCAGAAATATTTTCTGGGTGAAATGTCCTGATTTTTTACACTCTCTTCAAAATTAAAGGGTAAGGATAGTTTTTTGCATAACTCTCCTGTTAATTCATTTTTAAGGAAATTACAATTATAATAAGCTTAATGCTAATTAAATTCTGCAAAAAAATGAGGGAAAATTCAGCCCATCTTGCTTCTTCCTATCAGATTTTATAGTTGACCAAAATATGTATCACTCTGAAAAGGTTTTTTTGTTTTCGCCTTAGCGCAATTTTGTTATTGACCTTTTGGTACACCTTGCAGATTTTTATTGATCACCAGCAAAATCGCAGATATTTTTGTCCCATTGTGTATGTATGTCAGTGAGTTTTCAGATGAAAGGATAGTTGCAACCCTCATTTCAAGGGTGACATACACTTTTGAATTACCATAAATCAATATGATGTCATCCCTGAATATGTGTTTTACTAATACCAACTAATACCAGATAACTGACAACGGCCATGTGAAGGCTAGGTCCCAGATTAGCCGTTCCAGATCTAAGACCAGAGAGGAACAAGAAGAGGAGCTGGACTATGCGTGTCCAGAGAAGGTCCTGAATACACAGTACAGGCCTACCCTGAAGAGTGAGATCTACAGGTAAGCAGAATTGGACTTACACAACATTAATGTGAAGCCATATCGGCAGTAAATTGTTCATAAATCTAATCATGATGAAAACAATAATAAAATATTATTATTATT
>JZLH01S0002434.1:13348-24706 GCA_001188425.1 Eucidaris tribuloides
ACCCTGAGTGGTGATTGCCAGCGAACGGTGCGGAAAAAGCTACCCTTTTCCAAAAGACGGAGACGACTCCCTAGGGCTGGAAAAGGGACCCTTTTTGACGCTTTTTCTGTGTAGCGGGCCATGTGGAGAGTGACCCCCCCCCCTCCCGGGACCACACAATCATACGCCAGTGCGTATCCGTGTAGATTGAAGAACTTTACTGCCAAGTCAAATCCGGCTGGTCCAAGGTCCGGCACAATATACCGTGTGTAAATGTGAACACAATTCAAACAGAAGACAATTAATGGTACTGTACCACAAAAGTTTACTAAACGTCAACTTTAAGTAATTTTACATTTCTGAAATGCACTGAAAATACGACAGTAGGAGTAGGACTACGTACATGTACATCTATGCCGCACCCCACCCCAAACTACACACACCAGTATAGGCCTAAAAGTTGCATTGATTTTTGAACAATTCCACGACTCATTTCGCCAGCTTGTTTTATGACATTTTCGGTGGCTGAAATACCTCTCCCCGCCCCCCCCCCACACGCACACCTAAAAAAAAAGTGGTCCTGAGCAGAGCTATGTGGACCACATACGTCCAACAACAAAAAAACAGAGTTTGTACTGTGTGGATTGAAGGGATCGAATGATCCAGTCCAGCCAAAACAGGAATGGACAGAATTTTGTTCAGGACATCGAGAGTTGGCAGAAATTTTGGAAAGTTACAAAATGAAAATGGAGTAATGAGTCCTTCATTTTCAAGTTATATGTTGAGGTGATTGGTAAACTATCCATTTGGAGCAAGAACACCAGGCGCCCGTCCGTCCGTAGCTGCAGCTTTAAAGTGCAGTGATTCTGCCACGGAGTATGCACACAAAAGACTGTAGTGTAGACTGCACAGTTGAACGCCAGCGCATTACATGGTTTTGAACATGTGGGACTACGCCTTACGGATACAATCTCACGGACTTTGGGGTACTTTTTGGACATAGAGACAGAAAATGATGCCTTAGAATAACATTTAGGTTGAAATAGTTGTGATGAAGTTCCTTTCTATTCAGAAATTAGATCGAGGCAAGAAAAAAAGTGAACTTACGATAATTTCTATGGCTTTGCACATACACGGGCGAGAATGCCAAATTGGGTATTTTTGGTCGGTGCAACGCCAAACTGGCAACAGTGGCGAAACTGTGAGACTGGTCTGGCATTTCTCACCGTAAGCTACGCTGGTGATTGTACGCGCACGTTTGTACGATTGTATACGGCAAAAAGACTCGGAGAAATGCCCTCAAAATTCGGCCTTCGGCAGGTCGACGTAGAAAACAATGGGTCAATCGCGCGATAAGGACTACCACCGGATCGAATTTTGGGGTCGACGTGAACGGAACGGGCCCCGTTCGGGAGCCTTTGTGAAAAATAGGATGGTGGAAATACCGTCAAAAAAGCCAAAAATCGCCAAATTAGGGGCACAAACCGGGCAAAACGCCAAACCCGCCATATAACGACACTATTATAGTGATTATTACTATCAATGATAATAATAATGATGATGATAATAATAATAATAATAATGATAATAAAAATAATAATAATAATAATAATAACGATGATAATAATAGTAATAATGATGATGATAATAATAATAATAATAATGATAGTAGTAATAATGATAATAATGATAATTATATCATAAAAATAACAATGACAATAATAATAGTTAATTTTTATGCAGCTTGAACACATCCTGTTTAGATGTACTCATGCAGTTTACATGAAAACATACAACAGTAAAGAGGTTCAATGATTTATAGAGAGAATATCTCAGAAATTACACTGAGATCAGAATGCATGAAAGACACAGGCTAACATTGTGGCGCTTCAAATTAACAAATTGTCAAACTTTGCTATCTGAACTACAAAATAGTGTTTGAATGGACAAATTAACACCCTAGAATACAAAAGTTTGGAAATTTATACTGCCACTGGCAAGATAGGAATGAATAAACGGTTAGTACTCCAGCCGAGTACAAAATCGCCTAGATCTACACACATTACATCTACGGGAGGAAATGGGCAGGTGAATCTGGTCAACTTACGATTTTCACTTTTTGAAGCACTAAATAATAATTTTTAGACCTAATCAAAAACACTTGGTGCATGGAGGATTGAGCAGCTCACATTTTTTAACTGTGGTCAATGTTAGCCTGTGGCTTTAAATACAAATGTGTCCAGAATTTACTTTTCAAAAGATGAGTTTTGATTCACACTTTTTAAAAGGAATATTTACATTCTTAATGTCACCAGGAAGATCATTCCATAAAACTGAAACAGCTGGAGTGAAGCTTTTTGAAAATATGGAGGTACAGCAAAAAAGTCCCTCCTATCTGGTCAAAGAGTTCTATTTCTGAGATGTTAAGATGTAAATGAATCTTTTCAATATGAATAATTTTTCGCTCATTCCCCTGTCTAGCTCATTTTAATCGCAACACCATCTTTAAAGGCACAATGTTTCCAGTTGTAAAAATCTTGAGCTACATAATCCTACATGCCATTAGTGTCTCGTTCAAGAATAAAGCTTTACAAACATTGAATTTAAACCAAATGATTTTTAAAGGTAAATGACATGATTGGGGTAGTCCTCAACTTGGGGTAAAAACTATTCTAGAATCAAGTAAACTATGCATGGATTCTACTGTGAAAGTTTTGTAGTCAAAGGTTGACTCATTTTAAAATAATGTCCATCAATATGCTTGTAACAGACAAATTTGTAGTGTAGCCTTCTATGGGATTGAAATCTATCGTGCCCCGATAAAATTAAAATGCTGACCTTTTCATGCTTGTTTCTCCTTGCGTCAACAAACTCAAGACAAATCCTTCCAGCCAGGAGATCCACTCCAGCTGGTGTACATTTGGTTTATCTTTCAACCAATTTGGTTCCAAAGGCATCTTTTTATTTCTCCCAATCATGTCACTGAGCTTTAAAGTGAGAATTTATGAATGACTGGGTTTAACATTCCCTTTTCACCCCCCAAAGACTGCTGTGTTACAATAAAATGTCCACATGGTTCTTTTTGTGCAATTATATTTATACACACTAGGATGTTTTATTTGTCCATTCAAACACTATCATGTAACTCAGAGTCTCAGATGTCAAAAGTTTGACAATTTGTCAAATGAAATCTCCACATTGTTGAACAATATGTTTTGAAGTCAACTGAAAACTTCACATTTACAACAGATAAAACAGTTATCACCTATTTCTCCTTATTGCTGTCCCCAAGGTTTGGTATTGTCCTGTATGAAATTGCCTCTCGTAAGATGCCTTTTGAAGCTATTCAAACAGGTAAGCTATCATGTATGTAAGACTTACATGTAATTCTGCTTTGATATTCTGTATTAAAATCGTATCATGCAGTTTAGTTGCCCAAAGTTATGACCATTAATGTATCTCATTATTGTCTTGCTGTTTAGGGGTTTATAAAACCGGCCACACATCTCTGTACAAAGATACCATGTTTGTTTAACTCTTGGCTGCATTGTGCAGGAACATACATTTCTAGTTATTTTGAGCCTCATTTTGAGCCATTATAATACCTGATGGACAAGTATTTGATAAAGTGATGTCATGTTGTTGTTGTTGTGTTTTCAGGGACTTCAGTCTCGCGCGTGGCACTAGGGACTATTTGCACCAAATTGCACAAAAAGAACCATGTGGAAAATTTATATTTATAATATTAACACAACAGTCATGTTGAAAGTTGTCCATATCTTTTATACGTGTGGTTACCATCTTGGAGAAATGTAAAATAACATGGACCCCGCATCATTTCTAAAAATCTGGATGATAAACTGATTTTTTGATGGGCCTTAGTAGTGGTAGTATTAGTAATATTAGTAGAAGTAGAAGTGTAGTAGTGGTAGTAGCAGTAGTACTAGTTATTGTTGTTGTAGTAGTGGTAGTATAATCATTATTATCATTGTTATTAACTTATCATTGTCATCATCCTCATTATTGTTATTGTTTTTTCCCAGATGAGACAGTAGACCGCAGTTTGTTCAAGTTTGAGTTTGTGAAAAACAAGAAAAAAGAGGATCCACCACAAGGTACACCAGCAAAATTTAAAAACTTGATGGACAGGTGCAGAGAATTTGAGGCTGAGAATCGACCAGACACAACAGGTAAACTTAGCAAGAAACTTGAAACCTTAACCCTAATTGAACTGGGGGGGGGGGACTGTGAGTGGGAGGCCCCCCTACCTTTGATGTTTCGTGTGAAAAAGGGGTGCAAGTTTTGTTTAGCTTGCCAAGGGCAAAACTCCTCTGCCTCAGTGGGTAGATGCACATTCACCCAGTGCATCCCCCAGATTACACCCTGAAATGACAAATACAATAAACTGCCAGTGATCTGAGGTTTTGTCTTGAAACACAGGTGTATGCACATTTTACACAATTATGCAGGTACATTACATTGTGAATGCACTGAATTTATGTACTGGTATAAATTGAAATGTTAAATGATATGATATCAGATATGTTTTTGTATTTCATCAAAAAATTTTGTCATGATATTAGTGCCATAAGGTAGTTTTATGACGTTGGCTTATTAAGTGACTCTAAGTAGATAAGGGGGTGAGTGATGAATTTTACAAGTACTTTTCAACGTAAGGAGATTTCACGCTGAAATTTTATTGCGATGGCTTTGTGTTCATCGTTCATCATGCATGAACTTTTCACATTTCCATCTACATCTGTGTAAGGTGTAGTTGGATTTTAAATAGACCAAACTTGGCAGGAATGATACTTAGGGGGAGGGGATCACGGTTCCTCAAATGGTAATTTCGGCCTCCCTGTGGGGTCCAGGGGCAGGACCCCCAACGGCCAAAAGAAGGTAATTTTCAAAGATTTTCTTCTCGAGATCCAGAGATAATTCAGCTAAGTCACATTGTACTGTATGTAGATATGTTACCTGTATAATTATGTAAAAATAATTGTTCCTCATGACAGTGCTCAGGGTGGCCCCATTTTGCATCATGAGAGGGTGACAGGTTGAGTGGTGGCTAAGGGGATAATTCACATTCATTCCTTCATCTTTAAAGTGCATGATTGGATTTAGACAAAACTTGGCAGGAATGATCCTAAAGCCATGGTGGAGGGGACTCAAGGTTCCTCAAAAAGTACATGCAAGTTAATAATTTCAGTTTCTCTTATTTATGTAAATGAACAGTTGCAAAGTCCCCCTGTTGGTGTAATGAGAGTAGTGTGATTGGAGGTTCAAACCCAGTTAGGAGTGAGCTGATTTCTTATCACTCTTATTATTTTCTATTCTTTTTCAGTTGTGGTGAAAGAGTTGAGGGAAATGTGCTACCCTGATGATGATGAGTGACATGCTGTGCCTTCACATCCATTCGGGATCGTGTGATGTATCAGCAAGCCAGCTAGGCTGGAATCAAGGCTAATACATGAGGTGTAGACCTGTATTACTGTATGATATAATCCAAGCAAATGTCATTGTGATAATGTAAGATGAATTTTAAGTAATCATTGGGATCTGAAATAACTTTATTAGTGGTAGTGGTCTTTTTTCTTTACTTCATAATTGATTCATTAATGTTAATATGTGTATTTAAAGGACTAGTAGAAACTAATGTTTGAAAATACTTTCCCATTTGGATTATCAAATGCAGTATAAAAAATGCTGTTATAAGAAGTAATGCAATTATATATCTCATAGGTTCTTGGAAAGACCATCTATAAAGTACTGGTATTAGAATTTTCATTTTATAATTGGTTGCAGATGGGGGAACTTCATTAGCACGACTATGTCTATTAAATGATGTTTACTTGGCTTCTTTATCAGAAACGCTTTATTTCAAGATTTTCCCTGAACTCTGGCTTTTAATCAAAACTGCAAGAAATTCCACAAAAAAGTGAGATGGGAAATTTAAATCAAAATATCTCTTTATATTATAAAAATGTATCAAAATGTATCTTAGTTTGTGTTGTCATAATAAGTTCATTGTTTTGTACTCACTGGTATAGTGATCTTCACCCATCGAGGACTAATGTGAAATATCTCGGGCTGGCGTCTGTGGAGAATGTGTGTAGAGGACCAGCCTGTAAGTCCCATGACCAAAGTCTGGGAATAAATGTTCAGAACTGGTTTCGGGTTCCCTGATGGAGTTGAAACATTTTTTCCGTGGGCTTGCTGATTCAAAGTTCTGGACGTTTATGGGAGGGGTCAACAAAGGTCACACAGGGGTAAAAAAAATTGAATTTGTCCTAATTGTGTCAATATGCATATCAAATTATTTTTCTAATCACAAGGATTCCAAAAAGTATTTTTTGTTACACATCTGACCTCAAATGAGAGTGCTACAGCCTAAAATATTAAAGGTCAATGCACTTTTGATGTCATGCCACAATGGCTAATTTTGATGATACTGCTCTCTAATCATGTTTTCCTACATGAGAAATTCAGCTATCTACTTTAGAAATTAAACAAAAATGTAATTACAACCTTGAAATTTAAAAATTAGTATACAACAATTTGTGTGCAGCAATATGCCATACATTAATATCATTGGGCCATGACGTTATTTCATGTTTTAAATTTAAATAAAAATAAAAATTATGTTTTGAGATTACTTCTCCTTATTATTATGCATTCACTGAAAGCACATACATGTCTGATTTTCACTGATCCTTAAACAAAATGTAGTCCTACCTTCCTTGCTATTAAAGGACAATGACATGATTGAGAGAAATAAAAAAATGCCTCTCGGACCAAACTGGTTGAAACTGAAAGATATATCATTGGATACACCAGCTGGAGTGTACCTCCTGGCTGGAAGGATTTATGTTGAATTTGTGTACTTAAGCCGATTCAAGTATGAACATACTAGCTTTTTGTTTCTCTCGAGCCTCAATGGAAATAGATCCCATAGAAACCTACACAACAGATTTGTCTGTCACAAGGCATACTGATGGAAGGTATTTTAGAACGATTCATCTTTTGACTATAAAATTTTCACAGGAGAATCCTTGCATAGTTTAATTGATTCTAGCATAGTTTCACCCCAAGTTGAGGAATACCTCCAATCATGTCATTCACTTTTAACAAGCAGACACTATTTTCAAATACACTTATTGTGACAATCATTCCAGTGGAATGTGTGTGCAGTTGTAAAGTAATTATTACTATGTCTATTTATGTCACAAAACTCAACCAGTAAGACTGGACAAAATGCATCAGTGTGAACTATTTAACTGAAGTATTCATTGTATCACTGAAATACAGTACAGTACTATCTTCATTTTTTTAAAAACCTTGGATCAAATTTCATGCATTCATTATATTTATTTTGTGTTCATCAGTTGAATGAATATTGTAGTCTAATTACTTAACAAATCGGTGTGTCAGTTGTCCGGCAGAGGGGCCCTAGCATATGATACCGGCAGAAGGGACTTAACAGTAGATTTCCTCTAAATTGAGAAATATTGCCGTATATGATATTTGCACTCGACAGACTGACAGAATGATCTAAAAATATCACACTACTTTGATTTCATGCGAAAAGAGCCAATGGTTTTCAAGTTTCAGTTTAGTGTAATGACCCTTCTGCCATATGCCAGGGCCCTTCTGCCGGACAACCAACTAGTTGTCCCTTGTCCAAAGTTATAATGATATAGCCTTTATGAGCTAAACATAGTACAGTGTATTTGTGCATAGATTTTTTTTTCTGTCTTTGTGAAATATGGTAAAATGTGTCTAGTACTGTGTCTTTGATCTTACAATGATTTAATGTCATATTTATCCTAATTCTGAATATGTTGCTTACACCTCCAGATTATATTAAACCTCATTCAAGCATGCAGGTTTTATACTACATGTACTTCTGTAGTACTATAGTACTTACTACTTCTACTACTACTACTACTACTACTGCTACCACTACTAATGGTAATAATGATGATAATACAGTAGAAGTAGTAGTAGAAGTAATAATGATCATAATATAGGTTTTCCCGGCCATTTTTGTCATCTTTTTATGAAATTTCATTGACATTCAGTTCAGTTTCCTCTTGCAAAGAGCCGAGCGTGTAAATGCTATTTTTAGTTTAGTCATTTGCCTTTTAAATTCGTCTTTTGGTAACAAGTTTAAAATATGTTCAATTGTTATTATAATTTGTTCTGGCTACCGAACGACCGACAGATATTAAAAGCAAATTCGTCTTGTTCAAGAAAATTCAAGAAATTTTCATCCCGGTTGGTCCCATAGTATGCTCTGTCTTTGTGTTTAGCTGTTATGTTAATGCTGTTTTGTGTCCATTCGGTATTGTTTGTGGGTCTGGATAAATGTTTATGATTATTCATGTACACTGTAAAAAGTGTGTTTAGAAAGTGATAGAAAATACATGTGTATATTATTGACATGTAGTGTTTAAAAATTGGACACCAAAGTTGAGTGATTTGACACACGACATTTAGCTTTTGAACAAGTTTACTAAGTGATGACAATGTGTTAGAGAAGTGTTCACTCGCTAAACACATTTTGTAAAGTGTAGGTTGAGTGTGCTTTTAAATGTCTCATTATAAGATGACGATTAGAAAAGGAGAGGAATGATAAAATCCATATTCAACCCCAAGAAATCAATTTTTCTTTTCACACTTAAAAAACAGACCAAACTGAATGAAATTCTGATGAAGCTAGTTGCAAAATGACTAAATTATTTTGGCGCTTGAGCACTCAGTGACTGTGACCGACGAATTGAAATTGTAATTCGCGAAACTGCATGAAAAAGTGTTTATCATATCGGAAATGTTGTTAAACTAGTTGAAATAAATAAATCTGAATTGACAATTTTCATTGTTGTTGTATGAAAACAGTCTGAAAATGGAGGGGAAAACCTATTTTAACAATAATGATAATAGTAATAATAATAATAATAAACAATGGTAATGATTACAACAATGATAATGATAATGATGATGATGATAATAGTGATGATATTTCACTCTATATGGTATAGGTACATCAAATGGCTGTGGAACTAGTATATTAACAACAATGTTATCAAAGTTTTAAATCATGCTTGAAAATGGTAGATTAAATGCATTAAATGTCTCACATGGAGGTGAAATTTTGTACTTAGTAAACAACTATGCAACAAACATGGGGCTGAGGAAAAACTTTTAATTTGATTTTTTAGATGAGCATGCCCTTCCAAGGGACGAAGTCATTCTTGGAGGTGACTTTAATGCCACATTAGAATTTAAACTTCATAAACCAAGTGGTGTTTTAACTCAGGATTTTCCTGATGAAGTCTCTTTACAGAAAAGTCAGACTTGCAAGATTTATTGATATATGGAAAAATACACATTATCAAAGCTAATATTTCAGTTTGTAATTTATCATTCACTATAAATATGCTCAAACATTCTGTGTGTGTGTGTTTTTGTAATATGTTTAATCTGAATAATTATAATCTGGCCAAATATTTTCCTATTCTATTTTTTTTTACATTTTGCAACTGTCTAAAGACTTTGTTTCTTGACTCTTTTTCTTATTGTTTATGTTATTGTATGTAGTTTTTATGCCTCCGCATTATGTTTTCGGGTTGTCCATCCGTCCGTTACCGGTTCTCGTTACCACGCTAACTTAAGAACCCCCGATCGGATTTTGATGTAACTAAGACCAAGTATGTACTATGAGGCACCAATGAACTGATTAAATTTTGGAGCTGAAAGGTCAAAGGTCACCCAGCCTAAAATATGTCTGATTTGGGCTCGTTACGATAACTTGAGAACGGCCGATCGGATTTTCTTATAACTTGGGTGAAGTATGTATTATGAGGCATCAATGAACTGATTAGATTTTGGAGCTGAAAAGTCAAAGGTCAAAGGTCACCGAGCCTAAAATATGTCAAATTTGGGCTCGTTACAGCGATAACTTGAGAACGGCCTGTCGGATTTTCATGTGACGTGGGTGAAGTATGTATTAGAGGCACCAATGAAATGATTAGAATTTGGAGTTGAAAGGTCAAAGGTCACCGGGCCTTAAATATGTCTGATTTGGGCTCATTACTGTAATAACTTGAGTATGACTGGTCCGACTTTGATGTAACATGGGAGAAGTATCTAATATAAGGCACCAATTCACTGATTCGATTTTTGGAGTTGAAAGGTCAGAGGTCAAAGGTCACAAGGCCTTATGTCCTAATTGAGTTCATTGTCGCGATGATTTAAGAACTGCTTATTGGATTTAACTGTAACTTGGTCAAAGGTCACATGGGCTTATTCATCTCATTGGTCTTGCTACCATGGTAACTTCAAGCTTTTTCAAACTACATCAATTGGATGGGAGTGCTGACTGCGGAGGCATACCCATCGACTGCGCGCAGTCGATCTGCTCTAGTTTCATTCTATTTCATATTTTATGTTTATATTTCGATATCAAAATTGCATTGTTTTTATTGTGTTGCAGGGCCCCTTTATAAATCAGTTTCTTAACTGAAAGGGCTACCCTGCGGAAATAAAACGGAGTAAATTAATAAATAGAATAAAAGTATAGTTTCATGGTAAATGGTGAAATTAAAAATGTTTGCTATCATGTTTTAAACTATATCATCTATTAATGTCCTGAAATTCACTTGCTGTCAGGCACTTCCATTTTTGCAAAATTGATGAAAACTGAAATGTATAAAGTCTAACTACATGTCTAAGGCACAGAGGAACTGCTTCTCAAATTACTTAATCCGCGGGGAATGAGTTTATTATAAAAATATTTGGCATGGGATCCTATTGATGAATTTGTTTGTCCATAATGAGGTTGCTTGCAGCTTGTTGATAATATTGCCACATAGCATGGAGTCATAGTTGAAAAGTCTCAATTTCGGTATGATTATTTTTCATAAATAGAATGACTGAGGCAGAACGAGACGTATATTTTTGAAAATAGGTTAACAATTTAACTGGATTTTAATAACAGCGAATAGGCATGTTACTAGTGGATCATAGGAATGTGATATCAAATATATGTGTGGTTTATGTGTAGTGTTGCAGTGATGTGACGTGTAATATTATATCAGCTATAGGGGCTTCTGTCTTTGTATTTGCTAGGTTTTTATGAAATGAAAGTTAGCCATTATATACCAGTCATGCCAAGTGTTCCTTTTTTGCAGTATTTAGTACTTTTTTTAGTTGCAAATACAAATGCCTCAAAATCCTTTTTTTTTTTTGTGGGATCACTTTGTGCACACTTCTAAGCAAAATAGATTTTAAAAAGTACTTATTCCCCGGGGGGGCCAGTCAAATTTATTGCTGTACACATGCGTGACCAAAAAAACGCGTTTAAAGGGGTGTTTTTTT
>JZLH01S0002438.1:653-11679 GCA_001188425.1 Eucidaris tribuloides
CGGAGAGTGACCCCTCCCCCCCCCCCGGTCGTTCGTGTCAGCTCCAAGTACAAGTATGGGTACAGTCAAGAAAGGGTTACGAGACTTGAGAGGTACAGGTATGGGTCCGGGGTATGGGTATGCCTACGGACCTGTGGGTCAGGTACAGGTACTGATACCAGACCATGTATGGGTATGAATGTGAGTACGGATCCGGAATTAGGGGCAAGGGTACGGGTATGAACCTGTGCATGGGTACGGGTATGGGTAGAAGACCATGGGTACGAATATGAGTACGGGTTCGGGAATTTGTACGTGTACTACAAGTCTGGCAAAACATACTTAATTTTCTGTTAAAATGTGCAGTCTTTTCAATTTTAATGATAATGCATTCACCACCCCAAAATATTTGAATTATTTGAATGAATGCATTTTTTCTCATTAATATTAATACTACATACAGCGCTTACGGGTACAGAGCCATGGGTTCGGGTACAGATTTTTTATATTTGTATTTTAAACATGTAGCCTACATTATAAAGAGTATACGAGTACGTAAGTATAGGTATACAAAATGGGTATGGTTATGCACATGTACAAAAGGAGAGGTATGGGTACGGGCCAGCCGCTTACGAGACGAGAGGTACTGGTAAGGGTACGGACCATTGGGTACAGGTACAGGAACGAGACGAGAGGTACGGATACAGACTTGTGGGTACTGGTGTGGGTACGACCCAGCTGGTATGGATACGAGATGAGCGGCACAGGTATGGATATGGACCTGTGGGTACGGAACACGGGTATACGGGTATGAGATCATGGGTACGGATATGAGTGCGGGCCCGGAATTTAAGGAACAGGGGTATGGGGACTTCTGAAAATGCAAATCTAAAAAAAAAAAGTTCTTTCCCTGAATGAATTAAAAACAAAACATAATATAACAACTTCATTTAAATTGGTATTCACAATAACTTCCGAAAATTTCCATAAAATAAATACAATTTTTTTAAACAAATAAATATGAACCTGCAGTTTAAGAAAAAATCCAGAAAGTACTACAAGGGACCAATCATACACATTTAATGAGGGCTACATGTACAATTTTTAATCTCCAAAATAATGTCCATTCATCATAAACCTTACCCGCTAGGACCCGTGGAATTTCCACGGGTCCTGCTAGTTATTGTAATATTCTTGATTCTTTAGTTCTAACGTTCGTATGTTCGTACATCCGAACGTGTGGTTCTATCATAACATTGACCTATGTTATCAACCTATTTTTTTTTTCATTTTTGAAGAATTTTGTCACCTGTTCAAATCAATTATAACTCCAATTTGCAAACCAAATTTCCACCGAATGTTTGTGAATATTCACAATTTTACAAAAGTGATGTTTCCATCACTACATCACACAAATTTAGCACATAACATGTACTTTGAAACTAAACACCACACAAAAAGTAAGTTCCCCTTATTCAAAATACCGTATTTTTTACGAAATAATTTAGAGCAAAATAATTTTGAAGGAGTGTTTCTAGACTCATTGCTTAACTTTTGTGTGAAAATGTGATCGATCCGTCAAGTCATGTATGAGTGAGCACAGATTAAATGTAAAAAAAAATCACTTTCAAAAGTCACAAGGGTCATTTTGAGGGATTTCTGATGCAGGATTTTGACAAATTCCTTTTCTGGTGAATGATTAAGCGCTATTTATGTTAATCATCTATCGTTTGACCCCCTTACACCTCCCTTGACACTTTTGCATATTTAAGGTGAGCTTACCGGTAATTTAAAAATGTCCGTTCTTCCTGAATTTTGAAATTGTAAAATCCAATAAGTTTATTGAAACAAAATGAAAGCCGATATTTTTCATCAACATGTATCTATACATGTTGAACGAACATGAGCGGTTGTAACCATGTCATGGTTGAGTGAACACATTTTATAAATAAAGCAAAAACTGCCATTATTTACCATTATTTTGGCATAAGAGACGACTCATGTGACTTTTGAAAAGTGACATTTTTGCTTTAATGCATGCGCACTCATGCATGACTTGACGGATCAGTCGCGTTTTCACACAGAATTTATTCAATGGGTGTAGTAACATTCCTGCTAAATTGTTCTGCTCAAATTTGCTTCGTTGAAAAGTTATGGTACTTTGAATAAGGGAGAACTTACTTTTTGTGTAGTGTTTAGTAACAATTAACAATGGTGCGTGACACAGTGTTGCCCTTTATATTCTTAACAGCAATCACCATTGTTTTAATTATATATAATGCTGCATATTTGTGCAACAGCTACCTTCTCGTTTAATATTATCAGAGCGGCGTGGCACGATATTATATACATGCGGTTCTATTTTCAGGGAAAATAGAAATGAGACGAAAAAAATATGATACTTGAGCTCTGCTGTTTCGCCTGAAATAACCGGTGTGGTAAAAATATTCAAATGCGTTGTATATCATTTCCCAGCAACGCCCATTAAGGACAGAATTGTTACAAACGTTATTGAACAAGCCAGCAAATTTGGTAGCAAACAAAACACATTGTTCAATGAAACATTTCACTGGCATTAAATCCAATTGATTATAATGGCACGCATGCAGCATACGCAAAATGTAACATATATATATCACTTGGCAGTATACAAAAATATTCTTTCATCAATAAAGGCTTTGATGCAATGGCGTATCCAGGATTGTTTCACCCTTTATGTGCTGGTGTTGCATCTCAGCACAATCGTACACTTAAATTGAACAATAGTAATAATTATTTTTCTCCTTCACCTTTGTAGAGGAGACACTAGAAAATAGCAAATAAGCTTAAAGATAAATGACATGATTGGGGTAGTCCTAAACTTGGGCTGAAACTATTCTAGAATCAAGTAAACTATGCCAGGATTATCCTGTGAAAATCTTGTAGTCAAATGTTCACTCATTCTAGAATGACTAATGTCTATTGTCCCTCGTGGCAGGCATACCTGCTGTGTGGCTTTCTATGGGTCTTATTTTTATTATCCAGGAAAAAATAAAATACTAGTATTTTCATGCTTGATTCTCCTTAAGTAAACAAATTACAGACAAATCCTTCCAGCTGGGAGATCCATTCCAGTTAATGTATAGTTGGTATACATTTCAACTCATTTGGTTCTTGAGGCATTTTCAAGTGTTCCCAATGATGTCACTAACCTTTAATGTAGGCAACATCGATATAAACAATTACCATATTCAATACCGCAATAAGGCAAGCAAAATTAAAAAAAAATATGAAAAGAGCAATTGTCAGTATTATCCCCTCAGAATAACGTCAGCGTGTAAAGTGTTAATGGGATGTTCTATATTGCCCATGACAAAAGGGCATAACTTACATTTTTTTTTCTCAAAATGGAGTTATATAGTGTAAGGGACTCAGTACATCATATTAAACATGCAGAACAAAAAAAAATATTAATTAGAAGTGTCCCTTTGTTTCATGATCCGCTTGTTAAAATGACACTGAATACGGCTTTACGTGTTGAACAAAATACACTTTACTCAATGTCTCCAAAACACCAAAATGTCAGTTATGCCCTTTTGTCATGGGGGCAGTATAGTAAAAATCGTGTTAAACATCCCCTGTACAACATCCAAAATCACTCCCTCCCCCGCAATACGCCTATGTCTTGATGTTCCAGAGCATGGGAAGGTTCTCGCATTTTGCTTTACAGGGCATTTTTTTTTTAAGTCCTACACGCTGCACGGCACCTCGCGCATGTAGAGATAACACAACAATGTGTCATGTTATTCTCAGCCTTTCGTATGGATAGGTTTGTGGGGGTATTATATTTGTGAAACCAACTGAATTAACACCGTTCGCCGTCCATGTATACACGAGTTATTCACAGCGTAGCGTTGAAATACCTGACATTGACCCCATTTGCTTCAACTCAAGCGACGTGTGAAAATAGCATTGAATACACAGGCCTAGGGAGAACGGAAATATAATAATATTGTATATACATATATTCTACTGAATAAATATGATCTCTGCTGGATTTATGTAGCTATATTTAGCCCACAGAATATCGTGGCAAAACAAACAAAAGGCGACACTTGTATGGTATTTACATTTTGACGATTTGTGTTCTTAAATCTGTATTCAGTGACAAAGCAAATCTCTGCGTTTAGTACAAGTTTAGCAAAATGTTATCTTTAAAGGCCCACTGTCACGACAGAATGAAAAATGTCCTCTTTTAACGAACATCATGAAAAGGGTGCATTACTAACATCCATAATGCAACAGAAACAGCCATGACAAGGTGGAAAAAATACATTTGATTTCCGCCCACAATCTTTACCCCATGGCATTGCAACAGTCCATGTCCGTGAATATGTGCCTAGTGTATTCCAGGACTACCCTCCATACTCAAAAGTATTGCAACATTTTACATTTTACGTTGGAGGGGTCTTTCTTAAATGATGTCCTAATAATTGGAAAATAACAAATTATTTAAAAAGAAATCAATATTCTTTCTCGTTTCTTCTCCAATGCGGAGAGATTATCAAATGCAGGCGCACCCACGACAGAGGGGCTGGAAAATAAAATTTTGCATTTTTTCGCCTCCCTATATGGGTGGGGTGTTAATTCACACTAGCATCGTAATTGGGTTTCATATTACCAATGAAACGGTTTTAATAGTTTGGAAAGACTTCCAGCAAACAAATGAATATGTTCCTCTGAAGGGGTCTTAGAAAGAAGACCACACCCCTCGAAGACGATAGTGACTTCCTATCTTCATAAGACCGTGGCAAGGAGCAAACGCCCCATATTTGAAACAAGACCTCTTCAAGTTATAATTTCTTATTCTCTCTCATTTATAAAGGCAGTTTATTATTGTAGACTTCTTCAGAGGAACATATTGATATATTTTGTTCGTTGGAAGTCTTGCCAAACCACCAAAACCGTTTCATTGGCAATATGAAACCGAATTACTATGCTAGTGTGAATTAACCCCCCCCCCCCATAGGGAGGCGAAAAAATGCAAAATTTTATGTTCCAGCCCCTCTGTCGTGAGCGCGCCTGCATTTGATAATATCTCTACCTTGGAGAAGAAACGAGAAAGAATAAATCATTGATGTCTTTTCAAATAATTTGTTATTTTTCAATAATAAACTTCATAAGGACATCATTTTAGAAAGACCCCTTCAACTCAAAATGCATGCGTTATAGTGTATGTCGCAATACTTTTGAGTAGGGAGGGTAGTTGTCATCGTCTCTGTGGTAGAGTTGACCCTTGACAGTGGGCATTTAATATTCCAGGGTGAAAAAAATGAAGTTGTTTGCATTTATCTTCTTGTACAGAGCTCTACATTTTAATAATAAGCACCATTTAGTAGAGGATCAGCCTGTAGGTCCCGTGACCAAAGTCTGGGAACAAAGGTTTGAAAGTGGTTTTGGGTTCCCTAATGGATTTTCAACATTTTTGACTTGGGCTGGCCACTTCGAACTTCCGGGCATTTTGGGTAGGGGTCAATTAAAGTTCACACAGGGGTCAAAAATCAAAGTTGTCTAAATTGTGTCAACATGTATATTAAATTACTCGTCTACTCACAAGGATTCCAAAAATGTATACTTTGTTATGCATACGATCTCAAATGAGGGCGCTACAGCCCAACATATGTAAAGGTCAACGCACTTTCGATGTCGGGTCAAAATGGTACCTTGAACAATTTCGATGATATTGGACTATAATCATATGTTTTCCTACATGAGAAATACAATTATGTACTTTTTAAAAGAAGAAAGTGGATTCTGAACCTTTAAATTCAAAAATTGGTATGCCACAATAAGTCTATGTAGCAATATGCCATACGTTATCATTGGATCATGACATTACATTATGTTTTAAATTTCAAGGTTAAGATTCAATTTTTTTCAGTTAAAAAGTTCATAGTTGTATTTCTCATGTAGGAAAACATATGATGAGACACCAATATCATCAAAATAGGTCAAGGTACCATTTTGACCCAACATCGAAAGTGCGTTGACCTTTACATATTTTGGGCTGTAGCGCCCTCATTTGAGATCGGATGCATAACAAAGTATACATTTTTGGAATCCTTGTGAGTAGACGAGTAATTTGATATGCATGTTGACACAATTTAGACAACTTTGATTTTTGACCCCTATGTGAACTTTAATTGACCCCTACCCAGAATGCCCGGAAGTTCAAAGTGGCCAGCCCAAGTCAAAAATGTTGAAAATCCATCAGGGAACCCAAAACCACTTTCAAACCTTTGTTCCCAGACTTTGGTCACGGGACCTACAGGCTGGTCCTCTACTAATTGTGGTTTGTGTACATCTCTTCTTTAGGAAATTGCAGTTATTCACATTTTCGTTCTTGTTATAAAAGGGGAGGCCACGTTACCCCCCCCCCCCCCCACGAATGAAGGGCTGAGAGCCTTACTTTCCATTTTACAAAGTGCCTGGAAAACACTCAATCCAACAAAGTGCCAAACCTTTGTTCGTATTGTGCCGAGTTTGACAGGATGGCATGGAACGTTGTAAGCCGATATACATGGAAATCGCGATATAATTGTGAAAACGTACGCGTATAGCTAGAACGTGCACACAGCTTACAAAGCAGAATTTGAACGCGCGGAGCATAAGTGCCAAATATTATAGAGATCATGATCCGATTTCTCGAAATATGTATAATTGCAGGAGCTATCACAAGTAAATTATGGTTGTGTTTTGTGTATTTTACATAATATATATAACAAACATTATACTCAGGGTATTGGTACACGTTAATTTCGATCTTCGATGTTTCAATTATTTAGGATTTACCAGGTATTGTCGCATCGAGGGGACTGGAAATTGATTTCAAGCTCCAAAAATTATGCTTCACAGAACAGCAGCACAGACGTAACAGTCTGTGCATAGCTGGATGAATATCCTATATAGGAATTTATATTTCGCATACAATATGCATGCATCACTTGCATGGTATTTGTATGGAAAGCAACAATAGAAGAAGAGCAAAATACTGGGTGCAGTCCGGACAATACTTTGTAATATGATTGGATATATGCATTATGTTGATGAATGCATCATGTATATGTCTCTACACTTATGCGTGTAGTTTCAGATAACTCAAAATATATCAAAATATAGGTGATTACATTGCTCTGACATAATACACTTTGCAATATCACTGGCTCCATGCTCATAAGAGTTTAATGTGAATCCTGTTAACCCCACCTCTATCATTAATCGCAAGCTACAGATCCTTGTACACCATGCAATAGATTGAGATTAGAAGGGTTAAGGCCTAGATATAGCGAAAATATCTTTGTTACACGATTGAGTGATGTATGAACTTATGTCTGTGCATTTGACATAAAAGGTTGCTTCTTTTTTTTTAATTCTGTGCAGAATCTAAAACAGAATCACCATGGGTGTAGAACTCGGTGGATGCGCCAGCTGCTCCAAGTGGCTTCTGATCATCTTTAACGTCCTCATCTTCGTAAGTACATTATGATGATGAAAAGGGGTGTCGAGGTTGATAATGACAAAGGGCAGGATTTGAAGAGGTGGTGGTGGTTGAGGTAGTGGTGGTGGTTGTGGTGGTGGTGATGGTGGTGGTGGAGGTTGTGGCGATGATGATTGCGGTGGTGGTAATGGTGGTGATGGTGGTGATGGTGGTGATGGTGATGGTGCTGGTGGTGATGGTGCTGGTGGTGAAGGTGGTGAAGATAATGGTGGTGGTGGTGGTGGTGGTGGTCACGATGATGGTGGTGATGGTGGCGGCGCGCCAGGGAGGTGCCGGTGGTTGGAGACAATGAATATTTACGGGAATTATATGGGAGTCGATAACTCTCTATTCCAAATACTAACAAACTCACGGGAGGTTCATTTTGCTGGAGAAAGGGGGTGGGATGAAGAAAATTTTTGGATAAAAAGTAGGGACCCTGAGGCACCCTCATCAGTCGAAAAACGTCGGCCTGATTTTTTTTTCTAATGTTCACATGTTTGCTTCCTCGTCAAGTAAACAATTTTAATTTCGAAGGCATGAGTATTTGTTTATTTGAATAACGACTAGGCTTGTTCAACATTATCGATATCACCCACGAAATAAGTGATTGATGAATGAACATAAGCGTTTTCCTTCTAGACATTTGTTTGGCTTTATTACACGTTTTATCATGGCTGCACTGCTGGATGAAAATAATAAATGAAAAATAAGTTGCAGCCCATTAAGCGCATTAAACCATATAGTAAAAGAAGCACATTGAATTTTATATTGCTCTATATGATATTAAAAAGGGAATCATAGCCTTTCGTGGAATAACAACATGGATCACTAGTTCTCTAAATCATGGGTTGTTTGTGCCTCTCTTTGTGTATACTTTTCCATGCATGTTTTGATAGAAGTTTTCTCTCTTGTTGACAGGCTAAAGTTTGTAATGCATTTTTCGTTAACAATGGTTGATTTTAACCGATTCCAACCAATAGGGACCCTGAGGCACCCTCATCAGTCGAAAAGCGTCGGCCTATTTTTTTTTTCGATGTTCACATGTTTGCTTCCTCGTCAAGTAAACAATTTTAATTTCGAAGGCATGAGTATTTGTTTATTTGAATAACGACTAGGCTTGTTCAACATTATCGATATCACCCACGAAATAAGTGATTGATGAATGAACATAAGCGTTTTCCTTCTAGACATTTATTTGGCTTTATTGCACGTTTTATCATGGCTGCACTGCTGGATGAAAATAATAAATGAAAAATAAGTTGCAGCCCATTAAGCGCATTAAACCATATAGTAAAAGAAGCACATTGAATTTTATATTGCTCTATATGATATTAAAAAGGGAATCATAGCCTTTCGTGGAATAACAACATGGATCACTAGTTCTCTAAATCATGGTTGTTTGTGCCTCTCTTTGTGTATACTTTTCCATGCATGTTTTGATAAAATTTGTCTGTCTTGTTGACAGGCTAAAGTTTGTAATGCATTTTTCGTTAACAATGGTTGATTTTAACCGATTCCAACCAATAGGGACCCTGAGGCACCCTCATCAGTCGAAAAACGTCGGCCTGATTTTTTTCTAATGTTCACATGTTTGCTTCCTCGTCAAGTAAACAATTTTAATTTCGAAGGCATGAGTATTATTTTGTTTATTTGAATAACGACTAGACTTGTTCAACATTATCGATATCACCCACGAAATAAGTGATTGATGAACATAAGCGTTTTCCTTCTCCACATTTGTTTGGCTTTATTGTACCATTTATCATGGCTACACTTCTGGATCAAAATAATAAATCAAAAATAAGTTACAGCCCATAAAGCGCAGTAAACCATAGAGTAAAAGAAGCACATTGAATTTTATATTGCCCTAGATGATATTGAAAAGGGAATCATAGTCCTTCGTGGATATAACCACATGGATCACTAGTTCTCTAAATCGTGGTTGTTTGTGCCTCTCTTTGTGTATACTTTTCCATGCATGTTTTGATAGAAGTGTTCTCTCTTGTTGACAGGCTGAAGTTTGCAATGCATTTTTCGTTAACAATGGTTGATTTTACCCGATTCCAACCAAAACCCCCGCACCTGTCCCTCCACACACTAAGCAAAATAGGTTCAACTTTGCACCTGTAAAGGTGCAGACCAGTGTCACACTGGGAGCACCTTTAAAAGTGCAACTTTGTATCTTTCTGAAAGGTGCAAGGTGCAAGGTTTCACCTTCTGAAAACGTGTTAAGTTGTACCCGAAAGGTGCAAAGTTGCACCATAGAAAATAAAAAAGTATTCTTCTTTTTCTTGCAAACTGTGTGTTTATGTGTGTGAATCGCAATTTACGTTCATTCCAGTGTTATTTATAGTATTTACATTATAATACATTTTATTAATTAACATTTACAAATGTTTAAAAACTCGTACAAATATGAACTTACCGGGGCTCGAACCTGCGACCTTCCGCACTTGAGGCAGACGCTTTACCAACCTGGCCAACACGCTGGCCGTGAAGGTGTTTGCTTCACATAATCATATAGCGTTGAAGCCGAAGGTGCATTTTTTTCATCCTTTTAAGGTGCAAACTGGGATCTATAGGCTATTTTCGTAATATATTAAAATTACATGCATACCTCTTAAACAAAGGTTGTTCTTGACAACTGGAAAGCTTATCTGAGCTTGTTCATCGTAGAAAATGGTGTAATGTATGCAAGTTGCATTTTCAGTAATGGATTTGTATTCATAGAAACAGGTTAAAGCAATAGCTCATCACCAGACTTTGGGAGACAAGACATCCATAAATTATTTGGAATACATTATAAAAGCGGTCTTTTGGAGGCAAAATTTTGCACCTAAAAGGTGCAAACTTGCACCCAAAAGGAGAAAACTTGCACCCGAAAGGTGCAAAATTGCACTTTAAGGTGCAAACTTGCAAACATGATGGGGTGGGGAGAGAGCCCAGCCATGAAAGGTGCAGATTTGCGGCAGAAACTGCTCTGCACCTATTTCCGTAAAGTTGCACCTTTTACGCACCTTTATTGTTTAGTGTGTAGGTGTACATGTAAGCCTATTATAAAATGCAGCAATATTTTTTTAATTTTTATTTTTTTATTTGTGTTAAAAAAGCATTAGAAACTATCCAATGTAGACAATTTTCCTAATTGAAATTATGACTGTAAAATACCAGAAAAATGCATTTGCAACTCAATAGATAAGGATTATCTAATATCTGGTGGTGGTGTTGTTGCTGTTGTGTTGTTGTTGGTGGTGGTGGTGATAATGATGATGATGATGGTGGTGGTGGTGGTGGTGGTGGTAGTATTTATTGTTATCATGATCATCATCGTCTTGTTAGTGACGGTAGTAGTAGTAGTAGTAGTAGTAGTAGTAGTAGTAGTGGTAGTAGTAATAGTAGTAGTAGTAGTAGTAGTAGTGGTGGTAGTAGTAATAGTGGTAGTAGTAATAGTGGTAGTAGTAATAGTGGTAGTAGTAGTAGTAGTAGTAGTAGTAGTAGTAGTGGAAGTAGTAATAGTAGTAGTGGTAG
>JZLH01S0002443.1:26257-38534 GCA_001188425.1 Eucidaris tribuloides
GACCTCTGGTATGAATTTGGTAATTCCACGTCAAAGATATAGAAAGTTATTAGGTGTACAACATAGCACAGTGCCAGTCATGGAAAGTTCATTGATCTTTGACCTTTGACCTTATTCAAATTCGACTCATATTCGAACTTGACCTGTGCCTTCAAGAGATGGACCTCTGGTATGAATTTGGTGATCCCACCTCGAAGCTATAGAAAGTTAGTGTGTACAACATAGCACAGTGCCAGTCATGGAAAGTTCATTGACCTTTGACCTTTGACCTTATTCAAATTCGAACTTGACCTGTGCCTTCAAGAGATGGACATCTGGTATGAATTTGGTGATCCCACCTTGAAGCTATAGAAAGTTATTGTGTGTACAACACAATTGTTGACGACGCCGACGCCTACGCCTACGCCGGAAATAGTGATACCTATGTCTCGCTCCACTACCCAGGCGAGACAAAAATGTGGTATGAGCACTGTTTATTCATTGATATACAATGATGCATTTGTTTTGTAATTTTGTATAAAAAAACTATTACAATATACATCCCTCGGAACTTGTTTGTGGATTCTTCATTGATAGGTTTCCAAGCACAATATCTACTAACCCAGAAAACAACACGGGCTTACCTTCAAAATCTGCAGTAGTTAATGGCACACCAAACTCTCGGCTGAGAGAGATGATGGACTCTGCTGAGGGAAAGAGGTCATTCTTGCTGACGTTGCGCAGCTTGTCTTGAACAATTAGCTATGTGGTATAGAAAGAAATAATAACATATAGTAAATAGTGGTTGTAAAATACGAGCTGTGATTGGCTAGATTGGTACCACGTGACCTCCCTTCAAAAAGTTATATTTAACTTTCGATTTTTGGATGGCAAAACCTGTGTTAAATGAATGGGGAGAATATCTTCAGCTGTTGACATTCGCACGATGTGTGCGCAAAATTCAGAGCGTATTCCCTTCGGCCTCGGTGAAATAAACCTGCACTCGGGATAATTTCATATTTGTCGTACATATAATCCAGTATATTGTACAATAGATTGTACACTATTTATATAATATGAAGACAAAATTTTAAAATATAAATTCTCCTTATCAAGAAATGTAAGTTTTGACTTCAACAAGAATCTGTAACAAGGTTGTTCCTATCATTAGGATACAAACTTTCAGTGTGAGCTTTAAAAACAAAAAGGTGATTGTAAAATAAATTTATTAATGAAACATTCCAAAAAATATGTAGCTGCTTGCTTTGAGTATTAAAACTTGAAGGTATAAAACTCAAGCAAAGTAAGAATGTAAATGGCTTAATCATGCTGTAATCATAATTGGTTTCATTCTTCATTTAAAGTTGTCTCAATTTTATTAATTTAATTTAATAATTTTTATTTTCTTCACTAAAAATTAAAGTCAGATTTTTCATTATATTGTTACAAATATTGCAAAACCACCCACAAATGGATAACAAAGGCATATTTTCATCAAAAATTTTAAAATATGTACAGAAGATTAGCAGGTAGACAACTTTAACATCACACTCACAAAAAATTTGAATTTAACTAGTTTAACCCATTACTACCTAGAACCATAACACCTCTGTGTAAATTCTACGGGAATCAAGGAAACTAGGCAGCAGAAGGATAATCAACGATAGGTTGTGACATACCTGATCCAGTTTGACTAATGCTTCAAAGCAAGGCCTTGGTACCATGTCCCTGACATACAGCAATGGTTGCTTGACGATCACAGACATTGGTTCATGAAGCTTGATGCGACATAGATCCACGTCTAGGGCTGCATACTTCCTTGCACTGAACATCATGTCAGAATTGTAGAGGGCCTCATAAATCACTCCATCTATGTAAAAGAAATCAATGCAGAAATACATACTTTATGGAATATGAATACAAACAGAAATAGAGCAAAGCCATGAGTTATGTTGATTTGATTGCTACAAGTAGTACTTCAACATTACTTGCAAATAGACATCGGAATGAAGTTTTTGAACATAAAAATCATGACCATTTTTGATAAAAATTTTAATTGCAATTTTATATAAAACACACAAGTTTTTTTTTATCAAGTTAACCCCAGTCAATGTTATGAATATGACCTAATGAAGTTTCTTAACTCTTCACCAAGCCCAATGTAATTGGTTACAAAAAAAAAATATCATTATATAACTTACAAACACTTATTTGTGCTAGAAGATAGTATACTATTATCTCAAATACTTGACAGATTTAAAGGAAAATGACAGCACAAATGTTTTTCATAAATGAGAGTGACACTTACCCTGTTTCTGTGGTCTTGGGAGGTTGTCCCACAGCTTCTTTATTGCATAGTCCCTTAGTCCCTCCAACACAAAGATGTGTTTCTCACCATCCAAGATCTGAAAGCCTGTTACAATGTCTAAGTCTGGACTCTTCTGTTGAGCACTGTTGTGGATGAATGAGATAGGTTTTAATGAATTACATATAAACAATCACAACAAAATAAAAACAAACAAACAGAAACAAGAAAGACAAGCAATCATAAGATTTCACAATAATTTTATTTCTTTTATCAACATCAAAATCTATCTCATATTTTTTGTGTGTAATGGTAATTGCCAGGTAAGTGAGGTAACTGTGTTTTGATCATTTTTCAAATGAAGTAATATAGAAAAGAAGATATTACACCATTCTTACAATATCAAAAGGTACAGATCATTATTGCAATTTCATTATGAATGTATTATTGGGTTCATCAATTTTCTGTTTTATTCTTCTTTACATTTCAGAAAAAAAAATTATTTCATCATATTTGCTGAGATCTCAATTTATTTAATTTCTTCTTTTTTTTCTTGGGGTAGGGGGTTCAAAACATTATGATTTATGTGCATTTTCAATAGTGATGTAGTTATTTTACTTTTAATTCTTGCTTTGTATTGTGGTTATCATAAATCAATATAAACAATTTACCCAAACAAATCAATGCTACAGCCACAGTATACGCAGTCTGAACACAAGATTAACAAAACATTGCAACACAAGATTAACGAAACATTGCAACCATTAAACCAATCATATTAAAAAAAAGATTTCAACTTACGGTGACAATTTATAGGTGGAGAGTGCAGCCTCTATGATGTGGTGTGGTAGGTGGTATAGGTCTAGTGCCTTGGCATTGATGGCTGTCACTAGGTTCAGAAGCTGATGAAGATATTTAGTGTTCTTGTATTCAAAGATGTAGATGATGCGAGAAAATGGACACTGCAGTGATGGAAAGTGAGGAAGTAAAAAGAAATTGTGGTAAGATATTATTTGCTGGGCCACAATACATGTATTTAAAGAACAATCTTCTTTGCTAATTATACTATACAACATTTATGCAAAGACAGTTTTGACTGTACCATACTGAACATTGGTACATCAAATTTCAAAATTAAGTAGTCACAATTATTACCAAGTGACCAATATATTTGTATGTGACCTGTCACAATGATATCCAACTAAAGTTGCAAAATGTAAACTGCAAAATAGTCGAGAAATAAAACTTAGCATTTACGAAGTTTTAACATTTTACATAAGCCATGTAAAATATCTGATATGCAAGGTTTGAACAAATTTTAAGATAAATATCTTTTATGCTAATCATCTACTTTTGCATTTTTGTGTCTTTACACTTTGTGACTATATACCGCCATCATTGTTGTTGTTGTTGTTGTTGGTTTTAACGGCACATATCAATCGATGACCGATTATTCACGCCATCATGGTCATGAGTCATACATATATTTCTCTCATTCAGAATGTCACCTGGTTAGAGCATATTGAACCCATAACAGTCATTATCAATGGTACCCTTGATAATGATATATTCATATTTTAGTTATGTAACTTCCATTAATTTCATGTAAAGCGCTATGAAACTTTGCATTTAGTATTTAATGTTATATAAATAACCATATTATTATTATTATTATTATAACCCCACCCAACTTAGGATGGCAGAGTTGCTTTCATTTTTATTTAATGTTTACTCACCTCTAATGGTGTTGCTACAGCCGGTTTAGAACGTACTTTCTGTGGTGTTGTGATGGGATGGGCCACTTCAACTCTGACCTTTAACCTGGTGCCAGCATCAATGTAATGACCAACAGGCAAAGGTGAATCCTCTGAAAGAAAAAAGATGAAAGAGAAGTTAATCAGTTATATTCAAGTCACCAAGTATATTTATCACAATTACATTCAGTTGGACTAAAACTATTTCTTAATCACAGAGAAAAAAAAGGAAGTATAATGCAGTATATCAATACAGCAACCATTTCCAACTCCTCATCAAAATTATGGTTGGACTCGGAGCAATTACTTCCAAAAAAAAGAATACATTCAGGTAGCATAGGGACTGAAATTAAATGTTAAAGAATTTCAAATTCTAATTACACAAAAATCTTACTGGGCCTGAAGATATCTCAGGCCAGTAATTCTTGCAGACATTATCTTGGGCTGCTCTTATGAAATGACACACTGTTTGAAGTAGCAGAAAAACTTTTGTTTTTTTGCAGGACAATGTGTGGCTTATAAAAATGCATACACAGGCCACATCTTTCTCAGCAATGGGTGTCAGTGCTTAAATCAGAAAATCAAACCATATCAGGAGATATAAACTGGTAAATTCAAACCATAATTAATGAGACGATGTGGATCATAGTGTATAAACCCTTCCTCCCAGTACTCACTGGGCCCATCAGCTGCTGTAGACACACCCATCAACCTGTCATTGTTAACATCCCTCCCCAGTAGGTCAGGGATGGGGCAGTTATGGACAGGAGCTGTCTGATAGATGATCTTCTCTCCCAGCAGGAGGCCTGACAGGTCAATCTTGGCTATGCCATAAGGATCCCAGGGTTTGCTACGGCCTTTGAATGGATTATGGGTTGTCCTCTTGCCTGGAAAACAAGAAAAATGAAATGCATGGAAGTGATGGAAGTATTACAATCAGGGATGGGGGACTCGAGGCTGGCCTTGGCCTCGAGGCCAACTTTGACAGTCCTCGGCCTCATAATCCCGTCCTCAGCCTCGTACCATGCGGCCTCGGTGATTTGGGTCGAGGCTGGGTCGCGCGAGGACGCAAGATTTTATATAATTGGTGAGCCTAAGAATAAACCCTGTCTGATTTGCTTGGACATGGATTTGAAGTATTTTCAACTAAATATACTCAAAAGAATTATGGAAATCCAAATATAAGAAGTAAATTCACTTCTGATGACTTTATTTTACCCAGTTCGTAAGTTTCACACAATATTATTTATATCGGTCGATGTTTCTCTATGTCACTGCTCTATAGGCCTACTGCAACAAGACAGGCACGGTGAAAGTTGATGCCCATTTATAAGCTGAATGTTTTGAAGACATTTAGTCACAATCAAATATTGTTTACCTCAGGGTCAGCAGCTCTTGCTTTATTTTGTTTTAATTTTTCCTAAATTGATAAATTTCAGTAATTGGTTGATTTGAATAAATGGTTGATTGGTTGAAAGATTGTGTTTAATTGATTTCAAAGTAATTTTAAAGGTTAAAATTTTGTCCTAAAATATTGCATTATTTCGTAAGTTGGTGACTCGGACTCGGTCTCGGTCTCGGACAATAGTGTCTCGGATTCGGCCTCGGAAGGTAATGACTAGGACTCGGTCTAGGCCTCGGAAGGTGGTGACTCGACTACAACACTGATTACAATCAGGGACAATGATGTAATTTGCTATATAAACATAAAACGTTAAATGCTATATTTTACTTTTTAGAGCTTTTCAGTTATTTTTGAAATAACTGTTTGTAGTGCTGAATAACTATATTTATGCCTTCTTTTTTCTTGCCACTTCAAAATAAAAATTGTAAATTTGTCATTTGCTTACAAAAATACGAAACAACTTTTGGTTCTCAAAATAAAATAAAAAAAACAAAGAAGTGTAAATACACATCTTTGCCTAAGTTTGATGAACAATAATACTTGTTAGAGTGATGATTTTTAATAAATGCATATTTTCAGTGTTCCAGTTGTTGTTTTCATGAGTGGTCATAACAGCTAATTACACAGAATAAGCTAATTTTATAGAGAAATGAATGTCCACTCACTTGCAATCATGCCCACATTGCTGATCTTATCATCTTCAGTATCCTCTCCAAACAAGGTGGGCTTCTGTTTGATGTCTTCTGGTTTCCTGTCTCTGTCATGGACCTGGATCTCAAGAGGTGGTCCACGTAAGTACTCTAGGAGTTCACCTCTAGGGACAGTGCCTGATTGGGTAAAATGACAGATATGTAACTAGTTAAAACGAAATCTTAAAACAAAATGATTAGGTACATCCACTATTTTATCCACTTTATTAGAATACACGTTGGTATTCCTCTCACTTCACTTGCACATTTTACTGAGGCTCTGTAATATAATTTTGACTGGTTTCATTACTTTCAAATAACATTTTTTTTCAAAGAAAATCAAACTAATGAAACAAATACACATTTTACACAGTTAAATGATAAAGATAGAACACAATTGCAAAGTGCACACTTAGGAATATGGTCTTTTCACTATGTATTCGATACTGAAACATTCAAGATCATAAGAATTTTCACCAGTTAGCAAAAGTAATATCAAAGAAATTTACAATGTTTAATATATTACAATATATTAAATATCTGTGTTTAGTTAGCTCATCTCGTTTTAATATGTCAAACTCACCGAGAAGTTCCACATTGATATCATCCCAGTATATGTTCTTGCTATGGTCTCTACGCTTGCTCTTGTATTCTGTCTGTTTATGGAACTGGTACGATGTATAGACTGGGAGGCAACGCTTCTCCAGTTCGGTGTAGCTGAGAGGCGTCTCTGGCATACCAGTGGCTGAGATCACCTTGAGAACCAGAGGGTTAAGATCCAGACGTTGTTCAGGAGACATGAGAGGACCATCCAGGGATACAGTGATGAAGATATCTTTGATACCAACGACGGGTTTGTCCAGACGATTTGTGACTGTCTTCAAATCTGGAATTAGCAAAGTGAAAATCATACCTATAATTATCATCTAATAAAATTAACATATTACAAAGTGGAAATAGATAATTTGATAAATGATAAAACAATTGATAGATAAATAAAAATGAATCAATACATTAATTAATCAAGTAGAGGAAATGATTAGACATTATTTGCAGAGTTTATGTGAGTAATAAAGTTTACATACTACAATGGTTCTGCCATTTTTTTGCATACAATATATGATGGATTTAGGTATATTTAATAATTCATTAATTGCTTGGCATTTTATTTGGTACCTTGAATATTTTAACATAAAACCACATTGTATGTCACAGAGTGATGAAAAATGGCTTTGGTAAATACCAGTAAAAAAGGCAACCCTTTCTTTTTCAGACCTAGGTAATTATTGTACAGGTTTTGTTCTATAATTTCAGCTTAAAGGCACAGGATCACTTTTGCATGCCTAAAAATTAACATTGTGTAAATACATTGGCATTTAGAAGAAAATGCCATCTGGGAACCTTAGCAAAATAAAGGAGCTAGAAACTCAGTTTTAGTGGAATTATAGTGACCGTTAGAATAAGATTTGAATTTTTTTCTCACGAGAAAAAAAAATCCTACCATAGAACGTACACTAAACGACCATTGTTTTTCTTTTGTATTTTTAAAATTCTAAGCAATCACTGACCCCCAGATTTTACAGACATGCCCTTCATCAATAGCCTAAGTGCATGGGTTATCTTTTACTGGTCTGTGGGGATGTTTGCAAATGAGATCCACTGCCTTTAACCATATCTCGAAAAATTGCTCAAGTACCATGATTTCATATCATTAATCATTTTATTCTATTGAAAATGGGTTGAATTTTACTATAATATTCAATCTTTACAGACCTCAACATGTGATGTCTTGTCCGTCGTCTTCAATGGATTCAGTGACATTATTTGGCAATATCATCATAGCATGATACTTGTTTGCACTTCAGTGATTGATACCACAAAAAAATACTTTCTCATCTAGTGAGATTTATAAATGCATGTTGAATATCTAGAATCAATTTTAACTGTCACTGCCAAATTTGTTACCAGTTTTAATTTCCAGTACTGTACCATCTAAACATTCTGTTTACCTGCAAAAAGTAGTTTCATCCTGATAGGAATGCAGGCATTTCCATACTTTTTGATACGTAATGCCTGGGCCGCTGCAGCCTGCTCAGCTTTGTGTGATTTTCTTCTGGCTTCTCGCTGCATGGGGGACTCTTTGAAGGCTCTTCGGCTTCCTAATGCCATAAAATTGAGAAAAATACACAGTAATTTGGTTAAAATTAAATGTAAATGAATAAATGAGTGTACCTTTCAGACTTACAAAAGTATACATCACTATTTTCAACTGATGTATTGCTCACAAATGTTTGATGTTTGCATTTTTTTCACTAGATTGAAATATACACATAACGAAGTCCTATTAAAGTGACCCGTCCCGCTCCTATATGGAACAACGGGCGGCACCTATCTCTGTTTCTGTAACCCTAGGCAACATGGCTGCACACACAAGTTTGACTACAGTGGGGGGTTAGTCCTCTGGTAGTCCCAAGCGTTCAACTCCTTACTCTATCTAGAAATCCGAGTGCCAGGCTAGAGGCAGTAGGTTCCATTAATTAAATCGATAGCAATGAAATCAAATCTGTGACAACAGCACCATAATATACAATGTTAGATATCATGAACACAGTGCTATAACACTATCAAAACTATCGACTACACAGTGATCCTTACAGATTGATTTACTGCACATTCTATTACAAAAAATTCACATAACAAGATCAGTAAAATATTTTTGTCACTCATTTTTTAATCTATTCACTCCTCTTTGTACACTCTTGTTTCTCTACCAACCATATAAAGTGGTATACTGACCTGATCTTGGTGTGACTGGTTTTGCTTCGCCACCATCTTCCCCACCTTCCTTGGCCTGTCCTGGCTGCATACTCTCCTTGCGTTGTTTGCCATCTTTACAGCGTGAAGGAGACATGGCCTTGGTGGCACCCCCCTCCACCTTGCTCTGTTTCCTCTCTGAAGGCTTGGTGGGTGCAGACGGTGGTCCGCCTGTGGTATTTGCGGAATGTTTGGAGGGTTTTGCCGAGGCATCCTGTTTAGATTTGTGTGACATGTCTGATGTGTGCAACTGGATGTGCTTTGACCCTTCTGATGAATGTGACTGACTGGACTTCACATTTGGTAAAGGCCTTCCTTTCTCATCTGCATTGAATCAATGAATGCAAAGAAACAGTTGACTTAATGATGATAAAAATTACACTTATAAACAATAATCATTCAATTCAGGTCGAGATAACTTTGTTTGCATTGGAAACCTAGGCAATGAAAATGACAAACTAAAAACCAGGTTTGATTCCTCCAAAATATGATATACAGAGTGTCTCAAAAAAAATTGTGCAAGTGAAAACCGCCCTCTTTGGCAATTAAAAAGTGCTCTTGTGACATGATGCTTACATCAACGTCAAGAACATAGTCTTAGCTTTCAAATACTGTTAGTTTTGTTCAATTTGCTTGTCTTAATCTCGAGATATGTTAATTTAAATAAGAAAGGGTAAAATTGCAACTGTGCCACTTTTACTACTAGTCCCTTGTAAAAGTGACACAATTGTGATTCCACCCTTTTCTTGTTTACAACATATCTCGAGATTAAAACAAGCAAATTGAACAGAACAAATTGCATTTGAAAGCCAAGACCTTACCCTTGACGTTGATGTAAGCATCATGTCACCAAACTATTTTCTAATTGCCGAAGAGGGCGCTTTTTACTTGCAGAATTTTTTGAGTCATGCTGCAGCACGTCTCAAAAAATTGTTCAAGTGAAAAGCGCCCTCTTTGACAGTAAGAAAATATTGCTGTGACACATGTTTAACTCAACATCAAGGGCAAAGTCTTAGCTTTAAAATGTTGTTTGTTTTGTTAAATTTGCTTGTTTTGATCTTGAGATATCTTGTAAAGAACAAAATGGTGGAATCTCAATTGTGTCACTTTTGCGGGAAAAGGGCCTGATGCTATTGCTGACTGTAGTAAAAGTGGCACATTTGTGATTTTACCTTTTCGTGTTAAACTGAACATATCTCAGGATTAAAACAAGCAAACTGAATAGAACAAACGGCATTTGAAAGTTAAGACTATGTTCTTGATGGTGATGTAAGCATGACGTCATAAAATTTTTTTCTCATTACCAAAGAGGGCGCTTTTGACTTGCACAATTATTTTTGAGACACACTGTATTGTATATGAAAAACCTCCCAATTTTCAATCTCTGTTATACCAAAAATATTTTCTAAACAATAAAATACAGTATTTCTTTCTCATGCTACCATTACAGATTAAAAAAAGGTCACTTAAGTTGCAGGATACTTTGGTAAAGTACATTTACTCATGAAGAAATAGCATTGATTTATATTTGGTTAAAAATGGTTCTGTTGTATTTAATTACAATGTCACAGTCAGCAGAATATTACCTTTCTTGTTGTATTGCCTTAAGTCCCCTAGTTCAGGAGGGCCCTTCCTTGGGGCAGGTCTCTCTAAGAATGACTTCCTTGGTTGAAGGGCTTGGTAACTACGAGACTGTTTCAGTACCAGTGTCCTCACACCTCCAATATCCTGTGCATCCTCCCCTGGTTTCCCCTGTGGAAGGCGGAAGGCTTTGGGTCGGTCAAATCGGGCCTTAGGGGAGACCTTCTCACGTGATTCCCACACCCGTAGCTCTAGGGTATGATTAAAAAGTTTGAGGAGGACATCCTTGGTGACATGAAGTTTATGGCTGTATGATGCAGGAAGGGAATAATTGAAGAAAAACATAACATAACCTGTCAGAAGTTGGAATGGACACTTGGCAAATTTGGCAAGTTATACAAATAGACTTAGTGGGTTGAAAAATAAAAATACAATTTAGTTTTGTAAATACATACTAACAACAGAATCTATGAAAAGTTCACTATCTTAAACAGGCAAGACAGAAAATGGGCAGTTGTAATGATATGAGATACTGTTGATATTGGTGAAAGTCTTAAAGTGATAGGCTAGCATTGTGGAGCTTCAATTTAAAAAATTGTCAAACTTTGGTATCTGAGCTACATAGTAGTGTTCAAATGGACAAATAAACACCCCAGAATACAAAAGTTTGGAAAGTTACACTGCCAATGGCAAGTTATACATGAATAAACAATAAAACTCGGGGCGAGTTTTATTAACATAGGTGTACACACAGTAAGTCTATGGGAGGAAATGGGCATGTGAATCTGGTCAACTTACGATTTTCACTTTTTTAAGGCACTAAATAATAATTTTGAAATACAATTTTTTCAGGGCTTCATTTTTAGACCTCATCAAAGACACTGGTAGCATGTGGAATCATGCGGCTCAGATTTTTTTAACTGTGGTAAATGTTAGCCAATACCTTTAATAGTGACATTGTCATCCTAGTGCAATCTCTTTAACTAATCAGGCTCATAATCATGTTACTCCCTTGCCTCTACATATCCTACACATTCCTCAGTTATGATAAAAACGTGTCATATGCTCAGTATGTTACTTATGAATGTACTGAATAAAATATTGACAGTAAGTTCACAAAGAAATAGTGGTTTGAGAACAAATCAATCAGTATAAGTAAAATAAAATATCTAGAAACATATTTACAGTTTTTGTTTTTGTTTTTAGTTCAAACGTACAATTTCTTACCTATGTGACCATGCTATCCATGTCTGATCCCCTTCCTGCCATGTTTTCAGCACCTTGGAGTCATGTTCGGTGTAAATCTTAGCTGCCATACCAAATGTGACCACATCAGTTCTGATAGGTTCAGCATCATCAGGCAGGAGATAGTACTGACAGTGATAGTACCCCTGAGCCTTGGGGGCTTCTACGATACGCTGCTTCTTCTTCTTCATCACCTCGTCCAGTTTGGGCATGTCAGGATCTTCAACTAGGAAACAAAATCATAATATTTAATTAAATTGAAATGTCCACTTTAGTTTGATTGATACAGTACAGTACCCCTTAAATGAAATTCATTTACAATGAGTTTTCATACCATTTTAGATCAAGTATGTCCTTTTAATACTAAAATATACATACTGGTTCATTAGGCTAGTGCAAATTAGGATACAAACCTTGATCAGATTATCAATACACTAAACTTTTTTATCCACATTGGCAAATGAATGTAATAAAAGAGGTGTAAACCGTTAGTCAATAACTAGAG
>JZLH01S0002445.1:0-13472 GCA_001188425.1 Eucidaris tribuloides
ATTCAGATAATCATTGTTGTTATACTTTCATACCCAGCAATGGCACCACTAACACCAGTCTGTCACAGCAGGAAAGAAACTGTTCAGACAAACTGGACAACGGTAGGCTACAAAATTGATGTATGTTGTGTCACATTTGAACAATTCACAGTCGGGCTCTGTCATCTGATCCTTATGACCTTTATGAACATCTATCCATTAATTACACGCCAATGATCAATTCAGATCCAGGCAGAACACCTGAAAGTAAACTACACTGAATCGACGCTTATTCAAATTCCAAACCCACGTAAGATTGGAGACATATGTTTAATGATCTATCGATCGCTGCATCAAATCTGGAAGGTAAATTGCGTCAAAATTGTCCTCCTCCCGAATTTGACAAAATAATGTCCTATACCTAGAGATTCAGGTACTCCAAAGCATTTATTGTTCGTCTATAAAAGAACAAGTCATCTATACCTCAACGCTGCTAATCATTCACTTTGTCCATCACTCCTCAAGTTTTTAACTTGGTAAGCATCATTAACAAAGTTGCTAGTTGGAATTGCCGTCAACAGTGCCTCTCTCGAAAAAACCAGACCTGCCGACCTCATTTTTCTGCACTATCAATATGATTCCTCAACTAAAACTTATTTCCAGGTATGGGATATCTTACATCATATAGCAGCATCTACTATGTCTATCTGTAAATAAACCAGCGGATCGCTGTATTTATCTCTCCTCCCTTATAATTCAGTACAGCAATACTTTAATATACCCACCATCACCTCCACAATAACCATTGCGAAGCTGAGAAAAAAAATTGGGTTGGACTTACTGTCTTGCCAAATTTTAAAGATTTTGTTTTATATATGATCCTATTTGCTACCAAAATAAGAAGATTGAAGCAAAAAAGAGAAACTTATTTTTGACATCCGTTGTGAGACTAATTGATGTAACCCTGATCTTGAAACAACCCAATAAGTTCACCGAAGGGGCTTAAACATTGCATGGTTATTTAGGCTTCAACTTGCAGATCAGCACATTTCCTGTGCAGTCCAGGTTCATGTCCTTTAAACATGTACTGCCAACGGAGGCAGGTACATGCATGGCTTTTAATTCCTCTCACAGAATACTACAAACATCACACAAGTCAGGCCAGTTCGGTGGGGCAAATGGGAACTGCATCGGACTGGGGGCCTTCACTTGCGCTCTGGTGAAAAAAAAATAGAGAAAAATACGGAGATTATAAAGTCAGCTGTTTGAAGTCAGTAACCGCAAATAAAATGAAATCATGTGACATATGCAAGGAAAAATCTCTAAGAAGTGTAAAACAAATCGGAAATCCGCAGAAAACTGAATTTCTCCTTCACCAAACAGGCCCGGTGATGATGGTATTACAGTAACTCTCAACAACAACCTGTAAAGACGTCCACTCCAAACATATAATTTTAACACTATCCCACAGGGGGGCTTTGTTTGGAACAAACAAGTTAGGGAGCAAAAATAAAATAAGTAGGAAAAAAACGATTTTTAGGGGCGGAAAACAGGAAAATCAGGACCTTCACAAAACATACAAAAAAGTAGGAAAAGTAGACCAGTTGATAGCCATGCGGATGGGGTGAAAAAGGTAATCAACATAATCAGTCTCCTGAAAACATTCTCAAACAATAATGCTACAAAGATTTTCAATTATCTTCCCCCAGCTCTCCAATGACATCACAAAAAAGAGATCTCAAAAGACAATTTGCATTTTCCTAACTTTACATATGGCTTACTCACATCATGGTTAGTAATTATATAATTAAATTGTGGAAAACTTTTATTATGAAGAAAGAATAATTATAAATATTGCTAATGATACTGGAATCATAAAATTAAACGCCGCAAGTAAGGTTTCGTGAATGGTAAAAAAATAAATAAATGAAATTCTTGCATTATTTTTTTTGAGATAGACCTATATCATTCTTTCAATGCCCTGAAAATTGCCTCACTTCTGAACTCTCTCATTTTTTATTTATAATCACTCAAATGTAAAATGTCAAGGGACCCCCAAACATTCAAATAGGTAATGTACATGTACAATACCGAAGACGTTCTATAACTTTAAACTTTCTTTTCTGCGCGGGGGGGGGCGATGGGGGTATTGTGAGGACGCACTAAACCATGATGATCAAATCAACATTTCCAAAAATGTATTGGTGCAGGCTATTGAATACTGCAGCAGCATAATAGGTACGTTACAGTCTGAAAGCAGAAACTCTGATGGCTACTCTATATGGGAAGAGGAAAAAGGCGGGGAGTATATAGAAAGGAGATAAAAGAGAAACTAGTACGTGGAAGGGCAAATCAGAATAAATCCAGGAGATTTCAATCAGATAGTTTTATTCTCCTACTGTAATATCAGATTCTTCTTCAAGTACACCAACACACACCCTACAGAAGGGATGCCTTTCCATGCATGAATCGGTGAAGGAAAGGATCCCGAGATTTACTATCCCCACCTACTTTTTTTTCGGCGGAAATGTTCACTCTTTCGGCATAAAAATTATTGAGCCCCATTCCTCTTGCTCAAGTCGTTTTTTAGCGTGACTGGGCTAGCCAAGGTCATCCTCTCGGGAACTAATGCCCTTGCATCAACTGGATTGCGAGCATATCTCTGGAGGGATGTTAGATGAAGTCAAGAGGACTTGCGGGGTGTGGTATGTGAAAATGTGGCACGGCGGTCGACAGAGCAACAATTCAGTTATTTCGCACTGAAAGGGCCGGGGCGAGAGCGTGTCAGATAGTAGCAGTGGGTTGTTCACTCTTTTTTTTTTGCTCTGCTAACCATCATTGTCTCCGAAATTCTTATTCATTTATCCCATTGAGTTAATTAAAGGCAGCGGCATCTCTTCGCATACCTAAAAATTAACATGGTAAATTACAAATGAGCATTAAAGAAGAAAAGCCATCTGGGACACCTTTAGCAAAATATAAGAGGCTACGAAACCAGTCTTTGAGTGAATTATAGTGACGGTCTAGACCTCAGAATTTGACATGTCATATCTCTCAGCTCGAGAAAAAAATTCCTACCAACAAGAACGCGACACCTAAAAGGCTATTGTTTTTCTTTTGCATTGTTCCAATATCACTCAATACGACCCCCAGATTTTCAGCAACGTGGTCCCTTCATCCAAATCAGCATAAGGGGCATGGGTTATCTTTTTCCTATCTGCGGGATGTTTGCAAATGAATCCACTTAGCCTTTAAGTGACAATAGTATCCGGTTTCCCTTTAGAAACAGGTTAAGGCTTGACATGAATGGCGAGAAGAATCACCATATAAGTCATTATGTCCATCATCAAATCTCATCATCAAAATTGTCATCAATTACTCATCATCTCTCGTATGATCTCATCACACTTTGATTTTAGCTCGGATTAATTGGTTAGTGTCGCTGAGCGTCTTTAGCCGAGTGCTTGCTGCATAGTTCGTTGTGTGCTATATCATCATTAAACATCATTCATTATTACCATCATCACCTCATTATCATCATCCCATATTACTTCACATCATTATGCATCACCAATATATTATCATTATCATCATCATCAGTCATCATGCTGTACATCAAAACATAATTACAATCCATCATCACAATTCAGCATCGTCATCAATGCATCCTCCTCCCACTATCAATCAGTATCACTACATCATTACATATCAATCATCATCATCATCATTATCATTCACCATCATGATCATATATCATCATATTATCATCTATATCATCACATCATAATCATTCATTATCAACATCATGACCATTATTATGCATTAATCATCATCATCACCATTATTACATATCACGCATCATCAGTTATCATCATCATCGTTACAATCACCGGTGATGTCAACTCTTCTATCGGAGACTACATTGCATCACAGACTCAAGCATCTTCTGGACGGATGTTACATGCAAGTCAATGAGGACTGGGGGTGGTGGCATGGAAAATGTGGCAGGCGGCGACAGCTAGATCACAATCGGTTATTTGCATCGAAAGCTGGCCAGGACGGGGGGGGGGGGGGAGGACTGTTGTTGTTAGGTATAGCACAGCTATGACTTTGTGAAAAGTTAGTGCTGTCATGATTTTTCTTTAACACATGATTTGCCAGAAATGTAAGCCTCTAAGACCCTTAATTGATTATGTGCAGCATCTGTGATTGTCAATAAGATTAACAAATCCGCTACTTCTGAGATTCTGTTATTCCATATAGTTATAAGGACACATCTGTATTTCCTAGAAAACGTTAACAGGCTGGATATGATGGGAAAAAAGGCCTGTAGAACTAAACTGATCGAAAGATATACCCATCTATAACATTTGAAGTGTTTCCTCCTGGCTGAATAGAGTTTTCTGATTTACTGAAGGACAATCAAGCATCGACATACAGTACTTATTTCTCATGTCCCCAGAAAATTATATCCCACAGAAAGCTAGAATACATAAAATTTTTTACTGTCATAAGGCATACTGATTCTAATTCTTATACATGAGACAACAATTATACAACACATTCCACAGAAAGAATCCTGCATAAGATTACTTGATTTAGAATATTTTACGCCCCAATTGCAGGTACAACCCCTCATCATGTCATTAACCTATCTATCTCAACACGTGTCATGAAAACATTCACAAGGCAGCAATCATTCAGTCAGAGGAGAGGCTGCCGCGCTGCGCCATTGTCTGTGCAAATACGAAATGGATCTTCATACAGTAAAGGGCGCATTGGGAAAAGTGATCTAATCTAAATTTAAAAGAAATGTTCACTCAAAATAAAAAAATCAATTGAAAATCTAGTTAAAAGAGATTTGTTAATGAAATTATTTGTATGAAAATGTGTGTAACTATACATTAGTTTCTGCGTGGAGTAACTTTATGGAACATGGAGATGAACACTTTTGTCTTTCTCCATGTTATACGCTCATGATTGAATGGCAAAACTCATGTAACACAAACCAATTCAGCTATCAAATCTTTCTACACTCAATTCAAATATAATTTATGTTTTTTGGGCGTTCAGCTTGGGTGTAAAATCTGAAACAGTCACATACATCAGGTATGGAGTCTGGTCTCATGTATGCATATTCAGTGAAAAGTGCGAAGTACTGGCCTTATTATATATAAAGACACGTCTTTGTGCAAATAATCAGTCATGACTAATCTCTCCTACACAATTTCAATTATCTTTGTTGAAGGAACATTCTTTTAAACTTAACAATAAGATCACTTTTCAAGTGGCACGTCACTGTAGATACACCTCAAATCATACCTTTAAAGCTCTCTGAGCGTACGCACTCATGAGTAGTACTGGCAATAACATCAACATGAAAAAATCTCATTGAAATAATAACTCTTTGCATTTTTTTTTGTGCATCTTATATTATACTTATTTTCACGAGTCCTCGATGACAGACAGAAAGATCAAAGAACAGCGCTTATAAATATTATTTATTTCTATAACTTGATTTTCAGCAAATACGCCAAAACTCAATGATCAAGAATGCCTTGTGAGAATCTATTATTTAATTATTAATCCGGGAGTTAGATACATTCTAATATTATTGCAAAAGATACCACGCATAATGCCATATAATCCATCCTTCCTCTAACAATATTACCCTGTGGCAACGACCATAAATTCCGTTCCTGGTTTGGAAAACTAGAATTTCTTCAGAAATTGACATGATCATCTCGAAAAGGCTGAGAAAAATAATTCACAGTAATGGCCCCGCAGCAATACACACTACTGAAAAGCAGTTCACGTAAACATGTCCTCATCAGTAGAAGGAAACCAAACAAATGTGTAAATTACTACTAACCTACAAAACAAGAGAGAAGTGAAGGCTGTTGTTGAAATTAAAACCATAAAGCCAATAATCTCATGATTAATCACAAACTCTCTTTCCCTTTGTTATATTTTTTGAGAGAAAAAATAAAAAATGAAGAAGCTGACTGTTTAGTCACATTTTCACATCTGTGAAGATGGCTAATTGCCGCAATTTGTTTCCCACCTCATTACATCATCATCATATCATCACCTCATCATCATTATTACATCATTACATCTTTATCATATCATCTCATCAATCACCATCTATCATTACCATTACTCATAGTCCATGAATCCCTACAATAGACTCATTCAAAATTACTCAAAAATCTCAACTATCACTCATCACATAATAATGTAACGTAGTAAATTATGTTTTCACTGTTAACGCTACTTTAGTTATAATTTAAATACATCACTAAATAACAATAGTAATTACTCCTCCATTGTTTATAGTTCAGGAAAAGAAAAAAAAGAGTAGACTTATGTTTTAAGCATATTTACATCTGGTGAATGTTTGTTGTCCACATGCATCATCATCATCATCACATCATCATCATATACATTTACATCATTATCATTATACATCATCATCACATCATCATTACATTACATTACCATTATCATTATTATCATCACACATCACACATCTTTATCATCACCATCCATTATCACATCATTGTTATCATCTAATCATCATCATCATCATCGATCATGAAACCACGTGTGTGCAATAGCTTTTACACTTAAACACATTCTCTGATGGCATGCTTTATCAAAACTATTCAGTGGCAATTACAAAACATACAGCTTGCAAAAGACACTGTTGAACATTGCAGAACCACCACCCATAAAAAAATTTGTCAAACGAGCACACATGTTTGAGTGTGATCTAGTGTCCACGGATGACATTTATTTCAAACAAAGATGACCATTATCTGAAGGACTAACGGAAAAAGAGATAAGATAGAAGGTTCTTTAGATTATTGTGAGGCTATCACCTGAGTACCTGGTACTCGAATACGCTAATTCCGCTTAGGCATCATATGTTACATTTTGAAATGTCCGTCTGTGACACTGGCTTATCACAGAGCTCATCTCACCTACATGAACTGTTTAAATGGAACAAATAAACACCCTAGAACACAAAAATCTAGCCAGTTATACTGTCACTAACAAAATACACACAATAAATTATCAAAGGACTTATACTCTGGAGGAAAAAAGTCTAAGACACAGCAATCTAGGGTGAAAACGAAGGAGTCACTCATTGAATTTCACTTCTCAAAAGCACTTGAATATCATTTAAATACAATATTTTATAAGACTTCATTTGGACCTTATCAGAGACTACATAGCAATGAAAAATATGGTCGCTCAGGTAATTTTCAAACCGGAAACATGTTTAAAATTGGCCTTTAATTTGTTCCCCCTTCTCTAGCCATTCGATAACAAAAATGAATGACTTACTAAAAATAAACTGTGAATTCTCAGCACATCCATCCATACCGTCCCAGAAACAAAGACAGCAGTGAGCCCGAACATCTCGTGTGATTCTACACCTCCAGCAACTATCACAATATCAATAACAATAAACACCATAACCCTTGCATTTGTAAAAAATAACCAAACACACGCCATATATACTATGCATTGGTAATATAACCACACACCATAAAACCTTTCATTTGGTATTTATACCGTTTTGAATCAAGAATCTCATTCCAACCCCTTGAAGCATTAGCAAAGCATTATTAGCCCTCTGGCCTATATGAGAGTGTCCCGCAAATCGAAGTATCAAAATACTCAAAAATTTGAAAGATGCATACAACATTGCAGTTTACAAATGTCTCTAAGAGACAATAATCAATCAAAGTCAACTGTCAAACATAATTCCATAAACTGATTCCACAATTATTCTTTGCTTAACAAATGTCTGTGAAACTAAAATCCGTAATTACATAGGATTTAAAAAATATGTCAAAAAAAACAACAACTGCCATTTAGTATATTCTATCAAGATTTTTGTAGCTAAGGAAGACATAATAAATAAATAAAAAAATTAAAAATTACGTCACCATAATACATAAAAGTCCTAGTCTACATTTGTGAAAATTCTAAATGTATTAAAAAATGTTAATTTGTAGCTGCAAAAGAGAGCCCGCCTTTAACACTCTCATTGACAAACTGCAATAAACTCCATAAGACATTGTAATGATATCAGAGTTGTAATAAAAGGATAAAGCACTTTAATGAGTTTGGTGTTATTACTCAATGCCTGGCCAGTATTGGTGTTCTCAGTGCCTGTGAGTCGACGTACAGGCTTTCAACCAAAGCCAATACTGATGAAAAGAAGAAAATATTACATGGATTTGTCCACCGCACCACCCTGATCTTGCATGATGAATGGAAGTCATATAAGTAACCATATGATGAAACCGCATTTGGGCCAGACGTTAGAACTCACGACGGAACAGAAGGAGAAGGTGTCAGTGAAACACGACGAATCACAGCTTTCTGTCCCGTCCATAAACAATCCTCAGAAAAAAGAAGAACAATTCGTACGTTGTCGCCACATCAGGGCCTAACGCTAAGTTTCCAATTGAGAAATAGCCTATTGAGCATGTACTTAACAAACCAGATAGAGTAAAAATATCACAAAATTTAATTATTGAAAAACCAACATCCTTGAGACAACTAGCATATAACTCTTAACATCCAAGATGAACCTCTATGGGATTTAATGTATACTTGTGCAGATCGCGACTTTGCACATTAAGAGTTAAAGGTAAACATGACATGATTGGGGGAATCCCTCACGTTGGCGAAACTAACTCTAAAACTCAAGTAACTATGCAAGATTCCACCTGTGAAAATTCAACACGTTACAATCATCTAAAACCATGTCAATATAATCTCGTGCATGCAAACCTACTGTTGCGGCTCTCTTGGGTCCCATTTTATCAGCCCGATGAATTAGTGTCATGCCTATTCTCCTAAAGTAAACTAAATAGAGACAAATCCTTCCAGCTGAGATCGCACTTCCAGCTGTTGATAGTTGTAATATATTCAACAACATATGGTTCTTAGCATTTTCAAATGTCCCAATCATCGTCAGCTACCTTAAAGCTGATAGCAACATTGTGGACTTCATTTAAAAAACTGCAAATGATCATCTGAAGTACATAGTATGTTCATATGGACAAATAAACACCCTAGAAATAAAAAAAAGTTTGAAAAGTTCACGTAATGGAAGTCATGCATAGAAAACAATTAGAACTCGGCGAGTTTAAATAGTCAGGTGATACATACAGTAATCTATGGAGAAAATAGGGCAGGTGAATCCGATCAACTACGATTTCACATTTAACAAGGCACGTAAATAATCATTTGAAAGACCCAATTTTTTCAGGCATCAATTTTAGACCTATAAGACAATGGTAATGGGGAATACATGTACTCATTTTTAACTGTGTAAATTTTAGTCAATACCTTAAGCCTCGAGGGGACATATGCTAGTGCGGTTGACCATCGAACGATTCTCCTACTGTGATTACCCGGTAAGACGGTGGGGGAAGAGGGGAGGGGAAAGAGAGAAAAGAGAATTCTGCTCTGGTTTGCGCTACAGCATCCCTAATGGGCCACCACAGACCAGAGCTGAGTTATTGATTAATGCGCTCTTGCTCTCTCAACCAAAAATATGAGATGGTCCGAAATTCACCACCTTGGTGAGACAAGGTTTGTACAAAAGCCTTTAAAAAATTACAAACTTTCCCATACAAACTTAACCATAAAGACTTGGTTATAATGCCCAAACATCTGACCCATAACATTTTCCTACAAATAAAAATAACATAATGCATGTGCATCTTTTTATATCAAAGAAAACATACAGATGGAACAGAATTTGTTTCCTTCTGTCAAAATGAAAATCGGCATTGTCTCTTGTTCAATGATAACCGCTAACAAGCTAACAGCCCTAGGTTAAAATTTTCTTCGATAAAAAAAGATTATATTTGTTCACCATACGATAATTCTGTTCATCAAAAAATTACTTAAAGTTCATATTTTTAGAGGGTGGGTTGGGTGTGAGGGTGGTCGGTTGTTTTACTCAATGTATATTCACTACCGTAACAAACCTAATACAATATTCAAACCGTGACTGGGCGACTGAGACACCAAAGCCCCTAGCAATTTCCCTGACTCAAACTGTTTATGTTATACACTGACCTGTTATAGTCGCATACTGTCAATCAAAACTGACCAACGGCTCAAACACATTTAGATACCGCTCCACGTTACCTTTGAATTGTCCCATGTCAGCTTATAATCAACACGACTCCCCGGACGTAGTCCGCGCACATGATTGCGATATTATATGGATAATGTTGACAAGTTATTACGCAAGTCTTTAGTACGGACTTACAAACCGGACTCGGGCAAAACCGTGGAGAAATATTGCATATACTCGGGGCAATAACAAAGTAATTATGTCCTCGCCTGCAATACTGCACGGGTTAATATAACCAAATAAACTGCTTCCTACAAATGGACACGACATTGCGCCTCGACGGTCAGGCCGGTCAGTATCTAAAACAATGAAATAGATTAGATCGTAAGCATTTGAAGGACTAGCCTGCATTGCACTATTTGCATGCCGTCGTTTGTCGTAGAATTCAAAGAACTTATGAGGATTATTGTTGACGGCCTTGTACACTATCTATTTTACAGTAGGTATATACATAATAGTTTATTATTATATCCAGCCATCTTATTAGTTACCAATTATCTGAGTCGTGGCAGTACATTTTTTTGTAGCAATTTTTTTCTTTCAGGCATACGGCAGATAATCTCCTTATTTTCACATTTTTTATGATTTTACTATATTAAATAAAAAAAGGTGAAACATGAATTTTAAACATTTTATTTCAAAGCAAGAACAGCTACAAGTTTAGACTTTTTTGAACGCTCACGTACGTGTAATGATAAAGGACAACCAATGATGAGTGATACAGTCATACATGTATGTATATTCTACAACACAGCGCTGTACATATCCCTCTACCCAATGGTTTATGCACTTACATACCAAGCTAAGCTATACATAACTTTATGAATCATAAAATACATATATGATTTCCAGCATTTGAATGTGTATTGTACTCTGTTATTATGTGTACACAAGTATGTAAAGTATGTTTTTGGGCAGTTTTGTGTTTATGTGTGTGTGTGTGTAATGTATCTGTTTGTGCATATATGAGGGTGGAGTGTACATGCTGTGTGAGTGAGTGTGTGTGTGTGTGTGTGTGTGTGTGTGTGTGTGTGTGTGTGTGTGTGTGTATGGCGGGAGGGGGGTTAAGGTTTGTTTTGTGTGTACAAGGTGGCTTCAAGGACACTCATCTGAATGTATGGTACACGTGTGAATTTACATGGATCTTGGGATAAGCCCATAATGAAAATGATTAATCCAATGAAATATTTACTGTGAATGATCTCAGAAAGTGTCGGGCTATCAATACTGCATGTGTTTTGATATACTTCTCTCCATTATAATTAATACGTAATCACGTAGGTGTATGATGCTGGTACAAAACAATGTGTCTCCAGAGCTATGCAAATTCAATCTGATAGCAAGGTGAGGTCCATTTATTCAAATTATCACTGTCATATATCTGCAACTACAAGCCCTCCCAGCCAATTGTAATCAACAACATTATGCCCACACACATACTTTTACATCTTCACACAATGCCACAATAAGTTAAAGTCACCTACCCCCCCCCCCGCCCCCCCCCCCCCCCCCGCCGCCCCCCCCCCCCCCCCCCCTCCCCCCCCCCCCCCCCCCCCCCCCCCCCCCCCGCCCTTCCGGGCTATTACACTGACATGTTCATGCCTGTGAGACAAAAGAAAAAAATATGACCAGTGGTATCGGCATTTTGAACAAGCTAATAACCAACTTGACATTATCAAGGCAAAGTCCGTCGAGGACTAATACAGTATGTGCACTGCATTCATTCAGAAGCCAATACTAATGACATGACTATTAGTCGCTCAGTTTGCTCACTCGAGTAGGCCAACACAGAAGGTTATGCGCTGAAAATTTGCTTCGTTGCGTCATCTTTCTCCGAATGCACTGTGTATGATGTTCTATTGTCACAGTGCTGAAATGAACGTGTTCCTTCCAGGTTGTTAAATAATTCAACATATTGCGAGTTTCTAATCAGAACTTATCAGAAATATTGATTAACCCATAGGGGACTAAATACGAGCTTAACTCATGCCAGCGCCGTGTATGCCCGAAAATGTGTGTTATAGTGAAATCAAATCGTCTCCAATGGGGCTAAATGTTGTGCATATTACTGAACATTAGGACTGCTGTTTTTAATTTTTCTTGATGCTTTGTTACTGATAAAGCAAAAGGTGAGCAAAACTTAAAAAAAAAAAATAAAAATAATTGAACCTGTTTGCTTAAAGCCCATTATAGTGGTTGGTTAAATGGTCAAAATAAAATGAATTCTTTGCTATCATTGTTTTATAGATCTGGTATATCTATCATATGCCCTGATTATTACTCTTTTTTGAAACTCTTCCATTTTGGACAAACTACTGAAATATATAATGTATATTTGCGGATTTAGTGCTGAAGTATTTCTGGTTATTCAAAATCGTATCAAAATTCCACAAAAAACAGGTGGTTGTCAGTTAACGGTTTAAACCTTGCTGTAACATTTTTGAGAAGCTCTTTACTTGTAAAAACTATATACTTCATTGAATAATAGAGGGCAATATTATAAGATATATGTTTATTGCTTAGTGGTCAAACTGAAAAATTGTTTGCCTCTGAACTTTTCCGTTTTGACAAAACTACTCAAAATATATTATGCATGTTTACGTATTTTAGTGCACCTGAAAAATTCTGTTAATTCCTAATACGCATCAACATTTCCAGTGAAAAAAACAGGTCGTTCGTCAGTTAATAGTTAACCTTCTAAAAAAATTGAAAGCATGTATTAAGAGAAAATGATATGAGATAATGAGGCATTATTTTAATATTTATGATAAAATATCTATTTTTGATTTATGCTTGCTGGTTCAAATGTTAAGGATTACTTTACTTGAATGTATTGTAACAAACATGTCTCACAAATATACAATGTAGTAGGTGATCTGTATTCCTGGCAGCCAAATTGGCCCAAAAAATTGTTAGCTCGATCTAAAAATGTCACAATAGTTGTGGGCATTTACAGTCGGTTAGCTGGTCAAATACAATGGGTTTCTTTATGTACCAACCTTAGGCCAAAAAATGAGGTTACTAGCGACTGTAATAAACACTAGAATCGTGTCGACTTCGTCTGTTGAAACTTGCTTGCCAACATGCGCATGCTTGTACATCGTAACTCGAGTCATCTTTCAGCTTAGGGGGTGTCTACATGGTGTCTAAAGAAAGCAGGCTCAGTTCTTATGATTGGTGTGTGTTGGGTCGTGTGTGTGTGTGTGGTTGTGTGTGGTGTGTGGTGTGGTGTGTGTGTGTGTGTGTGTTGGTGTGTGTGTGGTGTGCTGTGTGTTGTGTGTGTGTGTGTGTGTGTGTGTGTGTGTGTGTGGTGTGTGGG
>JZLH01S0002461.1:7489-18692 GCA_001188425.1 Eucidaris tribuloides
CTAAGATTGCAAAATTCCCAGTGTGGCATTTAGCACGGTATTTAAATTTCATACGAATGAAAATCGATCCCTAGTAGATCCACCTGGTAAAACCATTCAAATAACGCATTTTAGTACCATACACGTTAATGCTGTGACAGACCAGAATAAATAGCGAACTCTTAAAGTGAAATAAACTGCAGAGTAAAGCATGTTACTACATAAAAATGTTTCAGTCAAATCAAATATCAGTCCTGCCTATTGTACGTCTGTATTCACGGGTATTATCTAAATGTTTTTTGTTTTGTAATTTTCAATATTGCTGTCACAATTCTGACCAATTTGGCGAGGCCCGGGAAGCAACTGCCAAAAGTGTCCTTTTTATATACATGAAAAAAGTTTGGATCTGTCATTTACATTGGCCTCAGTGAATTATCACATCACTTGGACTTAGATATCGTTCCAAAGAATTGTTTCTTCCCAAAAGTTTGCCGGAAGGTACAGCTTTCAGCGCTTCAAAACATCAATAAAACAAATTTTAATTTCTCAGTTGCTTATTTAGGCAAACTCATTCAAAATCACAGAATGCTATTTTCCATTTTTAACAGGACGATAAATTCTGTTTATTTTCTGTGAAAGGGCTAGGTGGTTGCTACCAAATTTGTACACAGAATTGTGAAAATAATTTATCAATAAAATTATGCAATTCTATTTTTTTTATACACCAAAGGGGTTATGTATTGTTTTCTCTACCGATTTTAATCATGTTTGAAATATGTAATAGGGCTCGGAGGAGGTTCAAAACTTATACACATACAATTGAAATCTATTAATAATAAAGTGTATTGAAAATCATATATATATTATGTATTTCTCAAATATTTCTTTTGTTTCGCCTTCCAAACATACAGTAGTTGTATGAGTGTACATACACGCCTCAAAACAACATATTACCTGGGAGGGTGGTGGCAAGCTAGATACAATATTTCAATGAACAATACACGAGCTATTTGACGTGGAAACTGTTTTTATTGTTGTTGTTTTGTTGTTATCATCATTATTATTGTTATTATCATTATCATTATTTTCATTATTATTATTATTATTATTATTATTATTATTATTATTAATATTATTATTATTATCATTATTATTACTATTATTATTATTACTAAGATTATTATAACTTTTATTACTATTATTATTACTATTATTAGTGGTAGTATATTTGTCATTATTTCGTTAATTCTATAATAACAGTATTATCACTGCAGTATTTATATACAGCGTGTCTCAAAAAATTGCAAGTAAAAAGCGCCCTCTTTGGTAAGTATGAAATACTATTGTGGCATAATGGTTATATCAACGTCAAGGGCAAGGTTTCAGCTTTCAAATGCCGATTAGTTTATTCAATTTGATTTTTTTTAATCCTGAGATATATTTAGTTAACAAGGAAAGGGCGACATCACAAATATGGCACTTTTACTACAATCAATGATGTTATCAGGCCATCTTCCCCTTAAAAGTGGCACGATTGTGGTTTTGCCTTTGGTAATTAACTAAATATATCTCGAGATTAAAAGAAGCAAATTGAACAAAATAAACAGCATTTCAAGAAGAGGACACTTTTTACTTGCACATTTTTTTTGGAGACGCACTGTTTTAAATGTATACGGTAGTAGAATTGCAGTTATAGTTATTTTTATGTGGCCATGTTAATATCATGGATCTACACAATTACAATGTACTTACCAGGTACACTTACGGTTAACAAACTCCGGAAGACGCTCTCGGAGTACTACGAGGAAGAGCTCTGTGTCATCCATCGTCGGCCCTGGGATAAATGGGAGTGTAATTATGTGGATGACCTCTACATCGTCGTTACTGTGCACAAGGAGGATATGCCTGATAAGAACAGGAGAGAAACCCACAAAATCCGATTGGAAAATTCTATTGACGACATTTTCTTCACTACGATAAAGGGCAAGTTGCCGAAGCGAATTGTAATATTTGCTCCATCTGGCCATGGTAAAACTACAGCTGTTTTAAAAATGGCACATGACTGGGCAATAGAAAATGCTTCTTCGCCGCTGAAAAATATCCCCCTTCTGTTTGTCTTGAAAATGAGGCAAATGAATCGACACGCATCGCTGGGAGAAGCAATAAAATCACAGTTGCTTCCAGATATGGTAGAGGCAACTCCCAAGTCGATAGAGGAATTCATCTACAAGCATCAAGAGGACTGCATCCTTATGTTCGATGCACTGGATGAGTATGATGGGAGCATTACTTCCAAGGAGGTCACGAGCAACATCATTCCAATCTTACAGAATAGACAATTGAAAGAATGCCGAGCGCTGGTAACCGCTCGTCCTTTCCTGATACAATCTTTTGATGCATCATATAGTCTCCGTCGCATCTATGTCTTTATGGAGATAGAGGGATACACCAAGGAGGATTCCATGAGGTACATACAACGATATTTCAAGCATGATCAGGGAGAGGGAGATGCTTTGCTTTCATACTTACAAGACATTGAAGTCATCAATAGCTTAATCATTGTACCGCTGTTCTGTACAATGATATGTTGTCTGTGGGAGGGACGTCGTCTTACCAACGTGGGCAACCTGTCTTCCTTATTTTGGGGAATCATTGTTTTATGCAAGAACATTCAAAAAAGAATTTCGATGAAAACTTAACAGATCTCCACACCCTTCTTCAGGATTTGGGGAAAGTTGCATTCAGTGGGCTGTTAGCTGATATGAGGAAGATCGTGTTTGATGGTCAAGAATTCCAGAGTATTCCATACCAACTGGCTGCTGGCCTAAAGCTCGGACTTGTCTCTGCGCAGACGGTGACGCTGCGTCACTACGACGAGAAAGGGAGGACATCAAGATCGGACGTAAAGTTCTTTCACAAGCTAGCGCAGGATTACTGTGTCAGCAAGTACCTGTCCAGCTTACCACTAGAACAACTACAGGCCACACTACAGCAGCTAGACAGCAACTTCAAAACACTGGAATTCAAGAACATCTTGAGGTTTGTATTCGGAGCATCCAATGACACACGTACCTGCCAAGCAATCCTACGCCACATCAATGGGCTTCACTGGGTGGTTAAATACCAGTATGGATTGATCCTGGACTGTCTTAGTGAAATCACGGAGGTTGATTGTGATGAAGGTATGATGGAGACTCTTCTGGTAAGTTTCGAGGAAGGACTCTTGAAATTCAGCAATGCCTCGCCAAGCACAGTGATGGGCCTGGAGAAACTTCCCAGTCTCGTAAAGGAAAAGGTATTTTAAGATAAATAGGAAAAAAGTAACAGAAACAATAATGATAATACCGAATATGAATTAACAATGATACCAGCTGTTATAACTCTTCCTTTTATTTAATTTCGAACAAAGTTCATATGTTCCATTTATGGTGTTAAATTAAAGAATTGCCACAGTTGTATGTAGCACCAGAGGCGTCAAGCTGGGGGGGGGGGGCACGGGACGATTGCCCCAACAATGAAAATATTGGGGGGCTAACACATCGATTTCCCCTCTCCAATAATTTTGACAACTTTACAAATTTATAATGTTCAATACAAGGATATGTTTAAAAAGCGTTGGAAAGCAATATAAAACCATTCAACTTACCATTAAATATAGCAAATTGTCAAATTTTTGGCGCGCTTCGCGTGCACAATTTTGTATTGCAAGTTGGCGCTCCCCGCGCGCCGAAAAGTTTTGACTTTTTAAACTTTTGCCCGAATCACGGATCGACGCCCCTGTGTAGCACACTCCTAGATGTATGATATGATATAGTTAATGTTTGTTTGTTTTTCACATAATAGTAATAACATACATTTATAAAGCTCTTATACAAAGTTTCTAGGTGCTGCAAGACCAAATCATAATACTGATAATAGTGAATTATTACAAGATTATACGTAGATTATTACGTAGAAAAGAGAATAAATAGCACATATAGATAATTTTCTCAAAATTTGCAGCTCGTTTGGCCGACAAGCTTGTTCACATATTTCATTATACTCCCCCCCCCCAAAAAAAAAGCACAAAAACTTTGTATTAATGCATTTTGTGATAATTGACAACATATTCTGTACACAATAATTTGATTAAAAAATGCTCATGGTATATAAAGAATTCACAGCAAATGATTACTTAATTCACTTCAATTATCACACAAGTTACACAGGTTTTTACATTTATTCACCATCTTGAGTGAATCTTGCATGTGATGCCCACGTAAACTGTACTTATTTTATGTCATTTTGTCATTATTACGATGTATTTTCTTTCACACATTACTAAGATCACTAAAGTGTATATCGAGGGCACCAGTCTATCTGCCAGCCTGTCTCGTCGCATGTGGGCCAGTCTATCCCTCTGCCCCATCGACAGATTGCATGTCAGTGTCTCATCTCCAGAGACGGTGTGGGGTTTAACCGATGGCTTGGAAGGGGGCTTCACAAAGCTGGAGGAGCTCTCATTATGGTCCGTGAATGTCGGAGAGTCGGGATTGACACTTCTTGTGAAGGCGTGTCAATGCATCGCTACAATGAGAAATATTCAGTGAGTATTAAGTGGCGTAGACAGAATTTCTTAAAAGAACGCCAAAATATAAATAAAACATACTCTCACCCTGAATGACAGAAGAAATATAGGGAGAATCTGAATCTCGTTAATTTATAAGGTGAAAAGTTTTATAAAGACTTGAATTCCACAAGGTCCGTGTAGGTCCCCTTTGGAAAGTGTAGCATTTATAACTTTATACATTAACGACCTTTATACGAACGTGTAATGACAAATTAATCCTCTAATAAACACGTCAAATTATCTTTCATTTTTTAGCTAATAAGACTGTTAAAATTTAAATCAGCTTTACGCGTTATGGTTCATGCGTTTAAAGTGGTACCCCTTTGTGTTACAATTAGCATCAGATTTCAAATTTTGCACATTCAACTTAATTATCTCTTGACATGCCGAAGTGTTACACACACAGACAGACTCACAGACAAAAAGACACAGACACACACAGACCTTAAAACAAACCGATGAATCCGTTCCCGCCCTTCGAATAACCCTTGCAGTCGGCATTTACCTTTTTGTCAGTCAGTAATCTTACCCTGGTCTAGTGACATCCCTGTTAGCTGGTTTAACGATGTGAAACTATCAGACTTCTGTGCTCATACTTATAAATAAAATTGTTAGTATTACTACTAGCAGAGGTATATTCTTGAGTTATTATGTTGTTGTTGTTGGAACAATAATTACAGAATACCCTACCACATCGATTTAGAACGAGGCATACTGTAGACACTAACCTACAGAGCCGACCTAGTCTTTTCTCTGTGTCAATTTCCATTGATTTTGTTACCGCGTGCGTCATTTAACGTGATCATTCGCATTTTGCTTGTAGTATGTTCTACGAATTGTTATTTCACATAACTCAACACTTCCTAGATTAGGGGGTTGGTTTCTACAAATGTCCTCAAAATGTGATAATGCGCTGTGACGTAATTACGCGAGTAAACATTGCAATCCGCTGTGTACTGTTTATTTTCTCACCGCGCAGAGCAAATTAATTTACTATCTACTTTCCTTACATCTTTAATTTATCGTAGATCTTCTTTGAAAGAAGAGTAAATAAAATTGATATTGCACAATTACCTTATCTTACTTTCTTATGGAACTAAGGTATCAGATTATTATTACAACTTGAACCAGCGAACTGTGGTCGAGTTTATAGGCAATGGTGTGATGGATGTCTTCTATACCTGAATATGTTTATAACACTATGTGGTATAATGTTTGTGTCAAGCTTTTCATGTATGTATGTCTTTATTTATTTATTCATTTATTTATTTGTTTATTTTTACATAGTAACCTGGCCAGCAAACTTGAAAATACATGGAAATGAATTAAATATGAACAACAACAAAAAATAAAATTAAGGTATGTTACTAGTATAGAGTAAAACCGGAAATGTTGGTTTCTCACATGGATCTGTTTAATGTCATGTATTTATCGTGTTTACACACACACACACAAAATAAGAGGATTCGCGAAAGCAAACTGCTGTCTAATGATAAGCTTGTTCTACAATTTATAATACTGTATTTGACTTGTGTGTACCATAAAAAGTCTTGTCATATTATCTGCTGAATTTTTCTTTTAAATTAAATTCTGTAATCCAAGCTTGATCCACTGTGGTAGTCGTCAGGATGGTGACTTTGACTTGTACCTCTGTCGGCGCGATGACGTACGAATCGAAGTTGACGTCATACACGTAAGTCTATATAACCATGCAACCACATACAATAGAAAGTAGCATAAGTAACGTTCAATCATACCGCCTAATGCTGTCATCATCCAATACATGTTTTGTTTTGTTTTTTAAAATAAAATTTGGTGTCTACCAATAGGGTTTCTCAAAAAACACACACACCAGAAACAAACAAAACCGAAACAATTATGCTGGTGTTCTCATTTAACATTAGAATCATCCATGTCTGCAATGCTTTTTTTTTTTTTTTTTTTTAACTAGTTAAAGTATAATACGACGGACGCAATGACTCAATGATAATAATAGATATTGGTCATGACCTAAACTGCTTCCGGTGTAAATAATGTGACGGGTTTGTTCTTCTTCTCCTCTTCTGCCTTTTCCACCTGTTCCTCCTCTTTCTCCTTTCTCCTGCCCCCTCTTCTTCTTCTTCTACTACTACTACTACTACTACTACTACTACTACTTCTTTTTTTTCCCTTCTTCTTCTTATGCCCAAACGAATTCCCAGGTTTTACGTCATAACAAATTAAGCCGGGAAGGGTTGCAAGTTTTTTGGGTCAGCACATTATTGATGACTGAAAGAGATCAGGACAATACATGTATACGCCCATTTATATGAATGGGAAGTCTGTTAGGACGTAAAACGTCAGTTAAAAAAATCTCAGTTGGATGGTTAACGCGTAATATTCAAATTTGAAAATTGTGTTCATGATTTGCACAACCCAAAATCAACTTATCAACCAACATGAGCTAAAATCACTATAATCTAAAAGATTCGCATAAATCTTCACCTCTGAAAAAAAAAAGGTTTGGGAGCGAAATGTCAGATTTTGTGAAGATAAAGCTTTGAAAATTTCAAACAGAATGCACACGACGTACCGTTGAATTTAGTGAGCAACGCGTCCCCTACTGAATTGAATTTTACACAGCCAAATCCTGATGCGTGCATCATCTAATGAAAACTGAATACCTGCTAGTCAAAGCTTGCAACATCAAAACTCTCACCAGTGCCGTTACACGGATGTCAAGCAATATTTGGTACGGTTGGACTCAACCAATTCAAAATTAATAGGTTAAAGCTACTAGCAGTGTCTGAAAACTAGACTACCGCTGCAAAATATAATTTGAGCAAGGGTCCAATTTAAAATACTTTATCATTCACATTTCAAAATCTTTACAACGTATGAATCCCAAATTTTGAGAACTGCATTATTATCTACGTATCTTTGGCCAGATCAAATCTAAGAAAAACGATTTGGTGTACATATCGAATTGTGCCTGGTTAGGACATTATGCACTGTAAAAACTTGAACGGAATATATCATTAGTTTAATACGAGTTATTGATTGGCAAAACACTATCACATGATTAAAACAATTCAGTATGTTCCCCTCTCAGGGGCTGCAGAGAGCAACATCCAACGATACCACTAAATGTTTACACTATGGAAATTTTCATGCAAACAAATGGCTAACTGAGTTTCCGACACTATCGTTTTTAAAAGTCATGTTGACCACCGGAAGTAAAATGTTCATGATAGAAAACAATTAAACTATTGTCGTAAGTGCAATCGACTGTATACAATTTTGTGTCTAAATACCCCAAGCTCATTTTAAGTCACGGTACCGATTGTACTGTTCATTGCACAACGCTGAGTGACGTCACGCGTGATTGGCGTTGGCTGCAAGTTACTCCGATGGCCGACAAAATGGGCAAATGTTATAAAATGACACTATATCAATACTGCCTGTCAGAAAAATTGCATAAATCTGAAAGACAATTTAATTTTCTATATTCCCTTATGGAAATCTGATATCAATTTGACCAGTTATATCAATTTTAAGGGGAAATACTTTTAGCGATTTGGTTGGGATGGTGAAGCTTTCCTTATAGCCAACACGCACGCATATCAGCTCTGTTAATATGAATACCACCACCAACACCAAAACCAACACCCAGCAGAGAAACGCACAGGGTGGGGGCTTTACGCTAAGCGTATCACGACGATAGACCATAACACGGGTATCTAAACTAAGCCATATATAATAACAGATGGTGACCATCGTGTCGGGAACATCACGCAATGTCATGAATATCATGAGTCCCTCGCAATAGAATTTCAAGCCTCATTCTGTGACGTACGCTCCTCCGGCAACCAGTATCTGTATCATTATTGTAAAATAATTCCTACCTCACAACGCATAATTCCTTTTTAATGTGCCGGCATGGTCACCTCCCTGTTTTACCTTATTAATTTAATATTTGTTTGTTTCTGGGGGGGGGGGTAGGGGGGGGAGAAGACGAAACTACGTTTTGCCTCATTAGCCAAAATTAATGAACGTGATTGGGAACATTATATGCATTAGAGTATTAACGTGCCGAAGTCGCTAAAATGCACAACACAATGTAATATTTATATATGTGCACTTTCCATGAAACGTTAACATTTTTAAACTGTAGGACATTATACGTGAGAAATTCGCATTCGTGCATGAAATAAATCAAATGCTGTTGGAGTATCCTTTAGGACATGCAGAAACAGGGCAAAACGACTTCATTGTTACCGGTATTGATTTAAAGAACCGTAACTGTGAGAAAATGATTGCAGTCATATCAAAATCAAATATATTTTTTGGAAAGTTGAACGAAATAAAAGTAAATGAACAAATTTCAATAGTGGTATCACGAAAGCGGAATGTATATACCAAGTGGAAACTTAGTCCTCCCGAAAAAACAACAACACAAACTTAATAGATAACATTTCATGAAGAACTTTACCATTGATTGACAAGTTATTGATAAAAAGTGTGTTAAGTAAAATTTTCATTACAGTCTGTTTCGAGTAATGCTAAAATATCTAAAATTCATAAAATAAATTCTTGACCCTTAAAGTGACACTTTGCCCTTCTTTGATTTTTCGAATTATAAGTTTCAGTCTCATTCTCACCGATATTATCATAACATTTCAAAGAATCTCACTCTGTGCTCGTTTCTAGTCATTGTAAAATCCATTTTGTACCACATCATTTACAGGACATAGCGAGAAGAGCCCCTACTGTTACGAGATCATCAGCACCAGCAGAGATTCGGGCCCTAAACATTCGTGCTCAGCAAGCTTATGAGAAGGCAGTCGCAGAAGGCTCGGAAGAGGTCTATCGAACTCAAGTAATGATTGTTGGACAACAGAGAGTTGGCAAGACTAGCTTGATGAAGTGTCTGACGGGTCAACGGTAAATCTGAATGATTTTCAGTGATAGCAAAGGTTACTACAGAGATCTATTCCTCCTAAACAGGCAACCACAAACAGAGAAAATAAAATCGTTGAAGTTAATTTAACCCTAAAAAGGCTGGGGGGGGCGGAATCCGCCCCCCTAGACGTTTCGCGCAATATGTCGGCAACGTGCGAAGCAGTTGCCACTGCGTTACATGACTTTTTTCCTCGAATCTCGCGCATCTTTTGAGACCAAATTTACGACGTCCGGGTACGCGGTTCCGAAGTTACGTAACATTTGTAACTTGCATGTTACTCCCAAAATCGCCCCAAAACGTGATTTTGTGTACAATTTCAACACAAATTGTGTTTTCAGCCAAAATTCATAAATGTATGATTATTTTTACTTTTACTGGTTGAAATTAATTAATTTTGTGCTGTTTATGATCGCAAAAGTGTCCACGACAAATTTCATTGAAAAAAGCAATAGATAATGAAAGGTCGAAAAAACAAAGAAATACGTAAGAAATTCACAAAACAATAAAATACATAGGAAATCAATTTTGATTCCGGATTTTTTTAAATTACATTTTCTGAGAACACAAAAAAGAGTGTCTAGACCCCATAATTAGTGATTTCAGCTTAATTATGATTTTATGCATAAATTAGCGTAATTAATTAATATGAAATTAATTCCGGGTAATTAACTATAATACAGTCTTGTAGATTACGCGATGAGCGACGTGTGTGCCAATTTTTGGCTCGATCGCGCGGTCGACGGCCGAGATCTCGGGGGGGGGGGGGGAATCAGCCCCCCCCCCCAAGATATAGCATAGCCAAAAAAGCCCAGCCTGATTAGGGTTCAACTCCCGATGACACTAAAAAAATTGTGAAAGCTCCCGATGGCTGCGTCTAATAATCATATAGAGTATACACAAGCATCGTAAATTGTGCATATCGTAGTTTAATGCGTAGTGGTCGTAACACACCAAATATCAGAACATGCTATAATGGTTACAGAGAGCAGTCATGTAATCACACAAATTGTAAAATGACCGAGTAGACATAAGTATAAACGTCATGGGAGAGGGTAAGAAAATTTAGCATCATCACTGTCAAAATCAATTTTTTCCCCTTTCAGTGAAAAATGAATTTGTGTTTCATTGATTTATAATTCACAATATTAGGCAGGGGATAGTCAGTCGCCCACCCAATATAGTGGGGTGGCTTAACGTCAATTTTTTGGATTACCGTTATTTGGTGGATAAAAGCACCATTTTTGGTACAGAGCTTCCTTATGGACTAACTTTTGATTTCAGAAGGGGTACCACCCAAACCAGGTTTGGGATCAGGGTCAGGGGGGTATGTTGAGGCTGACCCCCTCCCATGGTACAGAAATGTGAATTTTATGCACATTGTTTCACATATGTGAGCTGTATGATGGAAATTATGCACAAAGATATTTATTCATGATATGATGAAAAAGAACAAGAAGGCACCGGGGTGAAACCCTAACCACCGCCATGCCCCCCCCCCCACCACACACACATACTTGGCTATGTAGATAAACGTGTATAGCCACAATATCGTTGTTACGAGGTGAATAGAAGTACCAATTTTTGTGTAGAGCTTCGTTATTAACTAAAATTTGATATTTTAAGGGGAGACACCACACGGGGTTCAAAATCGGGGGCATGGTTGGGGGAGGACC
>JZLH01S0002461.1:24730-45074 GCA_001188425.1 Eucidaris tribuloides
TAAGGGCCTGCCTAAGAATCCCTATAGGGTCCTGGTTGGAGGTCAGGGGGCTGAGCCCTTTGAAGCTCAAGTGTTCTAGCAGTTTCGTGGGGCTGTTTTGACTCTCTGCTATCACTATTTTTTTTTGTAAAATTAGCATTCAACTATAGTTAGAAATCACCCCTCTTTCAAACTTTTTGGCACTTCCGAAGGTGTAATTTTTGTATTATAAAATGCTAATAGGAGATCTTTTATAACTTGTGATAACTTTTCGGTGTCAGGGGGCTCCGCTCCCTGAAGCTCATGAGTTGTAGCGGTTTTGTGGGCAAATTTTGCCCCTCTGTTGACGCTATTGTTTCTTGAAATGGATAGTCGACAATGATTGAAAACAACCCCACTTTCAAACTTTTTTGGCACTTCTTATGTTATGATTTTTTTTTTATGAACTGCTGAAAGCAGAACATTTAAAAAGGTGATAATTTGTCGGCCCCCCCCCCCAATAATTTTGACAACTTGACAAAATTCTTAATATCCAACGCAAATATTGGTTCTTAAAAACATTGGGAAGCGCTATAAAACCATTAAAAATTGCATAAAAATACCATTAAACATAAAAAGTGTCAATTTTTCGGCGCGCATTGCGCGCAAAATTCTGGATTACAATTTGGAGCGTGGAGCGCGGCGAAAATTTTGGACATTATTTCACTTTGGCTCCCCCCCCCCCATCCAAAACATGGATCAATGCCCCTGATTCAGGTCTTGTAAGCCTGCTATACGATTTGAAATTAACGCGTTATGGAGGGCACTCAAACGCGAAACTAAATATAATTTTGTAGGAATGTAGAACATATTGATTGATTTTGATAAAGGGTATCTGCAATATTGCCTTCGCTATCGCTTGTGCAATGTAAATTCCTGGGAGCAAGCGCAGCGAGCGAGTAATTTTTAATGCAAAAATAATAAAAGGGGGAGAAAAATGACTCAGCGTCGCAAACTCATTCCGTCATGAATTATGGTTAAGTGTAAATCAGTATAACTTGTAATGACAATGAAAATAGAAATAGAACCCTACATTTGCTCGACCAAACGAGCAAGCTTCCATAATCGTATTTTTAGTCCTTTTATCAATCTGAGCTCTGGGATTGGTGGAGTAGGTTGGGTATTTAGCAATCATAATGGCTTGTAAAAATGAGATATCTAAGTTCCAAAACATTTTAACAATTAATAAACAAAGCAATCCTATAAACAATAAAAATACACTCGTCAAGATATAAAGCACATATTATTTAGCTTTATGAAATGACCTGTAAGGGTTTTTACTGTAAACTTTGAAATCTCTGAATATCAAGCCCACTTTATTACTCTTGATAAGAATGACTTTACCTTATCCGGATGCAGGGGCGTCGATCTATTTTTCGGCGGGGTGGGGGCAAAAGTGGAAACCATGTCCAAAATTGTAATACAGAATTTTGCGCGCGAAGCGCTCTGAAAAACTGACAATTTTGTGTGTTTAACAGTATTTTTATCTTCAAACGACATCCAGTTTCATTTATTTCACATCTCTCATAAAAATACACAAACAAATATGAAATATTTAAAAACATGCAATAACAGCATACAATACAAAATTATCAAATTGAACGATATAAAAAAAAGTGGATGTGGGAGGTCAGTTTCAAGCCATTGGCCTATCAAGACTGACCCCCTATGAATTATAATGTATTGACTTTAAACTAAATAAATAACCGGACAATTAATACAGACAATGAAACACCTACATACAAAAACATAAAAAAAAATGGAACAGGCGAGTATCTATATATTGGATAGTTAGTGTGGTATTGCATTTATCAAGGTCATTTTATAATTTCTTTTAAAACATGGTAAAGTACGGCAATGTTTAAGCTCATCAGACAAATTATTCGATGTAATTGGTCTCTGGTATCTGACGAGTGTTCTACTAAAATTATATCGATAAAACGGAATGTAAAGCTTATTTGAATTTCCTGTTGGATAATTATTTACACTACTGTTTAAAACAAAGAATTCATAACAATTTTTAGGCAACATATTTTGGAATAAGAAAACATAAATGAGGCAATTATTTAAAACACCGATGACTCTGGAAATTTTAAAGAAGATATCTTTGACATGTTCCTTCCACGTTAACTGAGAAGCAATTAAAATCGCACGAAATTTGACTTGGCATACTTTTTTTCCAGTGTTATTAAATATTTTTATTGAACTTTCATCAATGTATTTATTGCGTGGTTTAAAAATCATATAATTAGTTTTACGACAGTTGACTGAAAGTTAATTGGCTAAAAACAGTTCTGTATTCTTTCCAGTTCATTATTAATTAAATGGTATACATAAGTAGTATCTTTTCCAGCTAAAAATAAAATATGTCATCGGCAAATAAAATTGGAGATAGAATGTTACTAACGTATTGCAAATCATTGATATACAGTAAAAATAAAAGTGGTTCCAAGATAGAACCTTGTGGCACACCAGCAAAAATAGTTTTATAATCAGAAGAAAAATTAGCTATATTTACAAATTGTTTCGTGTGTGATAAATAACTCTCAAACCAGTTAAAAGCAATACCCCTGATGCCATAAAAAATGCAACTTTTCAATCAAAATGCTGTGATCAATGCAGTCAAGGCTTTCGACAAATCTAAAAATATTCCAATTGTTACGATCAATGCACAACCGAAAAGATGAAACAACATGACACCAATATTTGATTTATGTATTATATATTATATGGGGTATTTCCCCTTTTTTTCAACAAAATAATTAACAATTGTTTACAGAAAACAAGCTCTAGATATTTTGACGGAATTACAGTACAATTATAATACAAAGTAAATTACTCACAACGCTGGCTGTTAACCTGTAGTGTTGATCACGAAATTCTTCTGACAAGCGATCTGATCCGATATTCACAAATTATAGTTGCAATATTTATCCCAATGTTGCACAGCTGAGTAGCAGATATTCCAGATAATGGAGTCCATCCAGATGATCCAAGACATTCCGAATAATAGAACTCCAACTGATTATACGATGTCCCAATTGCAGAGTATAGCAAAGTGTAGCAGAAATCAGGGAATTGGGAATGAATCGGTCTTACCTTCCGGTAATCAATACAGAATCTCTGTGAACCGTCTGGTTTTGGTACCATAATGATAGGGGAACTCCAACTACTCTGACTTGGTTGTATTATGTCATTTTCTAACATGAACGGAATCTCCTCCCCAACCTTTGCCAATTTGTCGGGGTTTAACCGATATGGGCGTTGATTGGGCTAGCGTTTCTAACATTAACATCATGTACAGCCAGCGGGGTACAACCTACTTTGTCTTTACAGACGTCCCCAAATTCACGCAACAAATCAGTCACATCTTTTCTTTGATCTTCAGGGAGGTAACTCAACACCTCCTGTGTTTTCCCTCCATGTTACTGTTAGACAACCTGACACTAGGTGGCTCACTCACTTTCACATCTAATTCAGACATGTCAACATCTGTTTCTACCACATCTACTTTCTCCTCATCGTTTACCACATGTATCACGCCAACTGGCTAGCTAGCCTCTCGTTCAAAGTATTCTTTGGGCATGTTTACATGACACACCCTTTGTTCTTTCCTCCTATCCGGAGTACTGATCACATAATTGACATCATTCAGTTTCTTTTTGACACAGTACGGTCCACTGAACTTGGCCTTTAATGGCTCACCCTGCAAGGGTAGCAACACGAGTACTTGTCACCAGGCTTGAAAGCACGCACCTTGCTTTCTTTTTCATGCTTTCTTGGGACGTTTTCAAATGTCCCCTAGCTACCTCACAAGCGTTAAACAGCCTTTCATGGAACTTTGACACATATTCAAGGAGGTTTACATCATCATCCTGGGACATGAACCTCTCTTTTATGAGCTTAAGAGGGCCCCTAACCTCGTAACCGTACAACAACTCGACCGGACTAAATCCCGTCGACTCATTCGGGGAGTCCCTAGTAACAAACAACAAGAATTGGATGCCCTTATCCCAATCCTCAGGGTACTTCTCACAATCATGGTCTTCAGGGTCTGATGGTAGCGTTCTAACGCACCATGGGATTGGGGATGATAAGCTGACGACTTCAGCTGCTCGATACCCAAACGGTACATCACCTCTTGAAATATGTTCGACATGAAATTTGACCACTGGTCAGACTGAATGTCCTTGGGCAAACCGTACCTAGTGAAAAACTGCACTAGTGCCTTTACTACAGTCTTAGCTGTAATGTTCCTGAGTGGAATCGCCTCTGGGAAACGGGTAAACATATCCATGATTGTCAAGAGGAACCTATGCCCTGACCTAGGTATAGGCAAAGGTCCGATACAGTCAACTAGAACCCGAGTGAACGGTTCATCAAATGCAGGAATCGGAATCAATGGTACCGGCTTGATTGACGGCTGTGGTTTACCAACCACCTGACATGTGTGACAAGTTTTACAAAACTCAGCTACGTCTCGACTCAACTTCGGCCAATAGAAATGCCTTATGATTCGATCTTTTGTCTTTCTGGCGCCTAAATGGCCACCAACAGGTAACTCGTGGGCAATTTTTTTTTAAATCTCATTGTGATAACAGGGAGGGACAACAATGTGGTGGACAACAGTCCAATCCCTATCAGCTGGCCTAATGGGAGGTCCCCACCTCCTCATCAAAATGTCATCTTTGACATAATAGCACTCAGGGACATCAACAGCCTCAGCCTCAGAACACGCCGTCTGAGACAAGCCTGTTAATTCAATGTCTGCCTGCTGTACCTGAACCAAGGAAGACTTGCTAAACAGCTCACCACTGCTAGCCTTGGACCCTGAAACAGCACCCCTTAATTCAAATCCTTGAAAAAAAGTTTCAGCCTACCAAACACCAGAATTCTCCTCCACGTCAACACAATCCGCATCATCTTGCGCAGCCCTACGAGCCTCAGACCTAGTAACAACACAAGCTAGGAAAATTCCCGTTACTTCTTCCTGTAACTTCTCAGTTTCATTAACCTCAACTGGTTTATCCAAAACCAGAACACAATCCCGAAAAATCCCTGGAAACTTCACCTGTAACTGTTCAGCTTCAGTAACCTCAACCGGTTCCTCTGAAACAACTGGCAACGCAACACCCTTGTCCCCAGCCAAGTCATTACCCTGCAAAATATCAACACCCCTCATGGGTAACTCCGGGATGACTCCAACAGTAACAGGACCAGAAGCTAGGTCACACTTCAAATCCACCCTATACAAGGGAACAGTTATACAACTGCCAAAAATAGGCTGTATCAAATCCTTTGCATTCAATGCACTCTCTGGTGGTAAAGTCACACTACCTTCCACCAATAACGTCTGATTGGACCCCGTATCCCTAAGGATAACCACTGGCCTACCTGCCTGACCAAATGAACTAGGGGCCACTTCACCCTGGGACAAAAAGCTACGATAATTTTCATCAATCTGATTAGCTCTATCGTCAAAATTGAAGGGACGATTTTTCAATGACCTGTCTATCACTAACTGGGACACTTTCTTTTGATAGGACACTTTTTGGCATGACAAACCCAACTTCTTTCTTTTCCTTATTTTGCAATTTCTAACACTAGGCCTTTACGTAACCCTTTTTGTTACAATGGAAACAAATTGAAGGTTTTGCCGCACCTGATTTGTCAGACTGATTTTTTGGATGCCGGAGGTGAACCACTAGTATTGCTGCTTTTACTTTGCACATCTTTTGCTGGGCCAGTACTCTTAATTGTGCATCATTCTGATTTTTACCTCTATTACCAGAGAAATTTCTGAACGATGGTCTGTTATCATTTTTGTGAGTTAGCTCGTACTCATCAGCCATTTGAGCTTTTTTTTTTTCAAATCTGTGACTTCATGATCATCTAAGTGGGATCTCACATTGGAAGCAACGTTCTTTTTTAACTCTTTCAACAACACTACTTCTCTGAGGTTATCAAAATCTTCCCCCACTTTCAATGAACTATACCACCTGTCAAATATCATTTCTTTTTCACGAGCAAACTCAACATGTTTATGACCCGGCTTGCGGGCTGTATTTTTGAATTTCTGTCTGTACGCCTCCGGTACCAATTCGTAAGCATTCAGTACTACTTTCTTTACTGTAGCATAGTCACATGACTGTTCTGCCGAGAGAGATGAGTACACGTCTGCTGCTTTACCAACGAAAACACTTTGGAGAAGCATAGGCCAAAATTCCTGTGGCCATTTTAGAGTATTAGCCACTTTCTCAAACGACACAAAATATTTGTCAACTCTATCCTTCTCGAATTTGGCACCAATCGAATATTCTTCGCCACATCAAATGTGGATTTGTTTTCCTGTCCACGTGTACCTTGAGTTAATTCAAGTTCACGCAATCTATATTCCATTTCTCGTTCTCGTCTTTCTTCAGCTTCTCGCTGTTTTTGTTTCTCTTCTCTTTCAAACTCTAATCTCATCCTCTCTCTTTCTAATTCCATTTTAGCAAGCTCATGCTGTGTCTGATCTACACTAGTCTGAGAGCTTGTTCCACTGTTTGTGTTTGTTTTTTGACCTTCATGTGACTAGCTACACTATCAAGTATCTTTGCCTTCTTCATACCCTGTGTTAATTCAAATTTCAAACATTCGGCAATAACAATTTAATTACACTTTTCCAATCTTTCCAAATCTGTGTAGGACAAATCTGTCTTCTCAGCAAACGCCTTAGGATCAAACGTACTCATGATGATTGAATACATACACAGTCAAAATATGTGAAGGCTTGTCTGTATGTATTCTAGAATGCTCTAGATCAATCAAATTTATATAACCAAAATTTCACTGAATTTTGAACAATGTTGGCTTGTTATCAATATTCAATTCCCGGACAAGCCCCCAAATTTTGTTACGATCAATTCACAACCGAAAAGATGAAACAAAATGACACCAGTATTTATAATTAACAATTGTTTACAGAAAACAAGCTCTAGATATTTTGACGGAAATACAGTACAATTATAATACAAAGTAAATTGCTCACAACGCAACGCTGGATGTTAACCTGTAGTGTTGATCACGAAATTCTGCTGACAAGCGATCTGTTCCGATATTCACAAATTAAAGTCGCAATATTTATCCCAATGTTGCACAGCTGAATAGCAGATATTCCAGATAATAATGGAGTCCATCCAGATGATCCCAGATATCCCAACTAATAGAACTCCAACTGATTAGACGATGATGTGCCAATTGCAGAGGATAGCAAAGTGTAGCAGAAATCCCAGATGAAAACAATCCATGAAACAGAGTGCAGGTTCTTCCCACAGCTATGGTCTAATAAGCTCTGACAAGCAGGTAACTATCCACCACAGAAACTCTAATATAAATCCACAAGTGTGTGTCGAGCCAAGGTCACGATAAACTCTGATCTCCTAAACAACTGATATTTAAAAACTGATATTAAAAATCTCCATGTCCAGAAAAATCTGTTAATACTAGATTGAACATGAAGCTTTCTTTGATATTTATAACACGTTATAGCACTGGCCTAAAGGTCAGTTAAATCACACTAGTATGCTCACATTAAATGCCTCCTTTATTATGCTAATTAGCCTAGCACATAATAGGCAGCTGAATGAAATATCTTCATGTACATTACATGTGGCAGGGCAAATATGATTGCCTCTAGAATAATCTGGTAAATTACATATCAATCTACAGGTGCAGCAAGCCTTTACATTCTTCAGTGTTGATATCACACCACCTAAACTACAACTAATTTAATGGCTACATGTAGCATGTATAATAGTATGTGACAATGATTATCACAAATTTATAACACAATCATAAAACAATTATTTTCGAAAGCCTTGGCAATTTTATCATTAAAATCAAGTATTGCGTGGTAAGTGCTGTAACCTTGTCGAAATCTAAATTGTTTATCATAAAGCCCAAGTTTAGTTTCAGGGTATTTTTTTTTTTTTTTTTTTGGTTATTTGAAAGCTTTATGACCAAAGGTCATATCACACCAATAACAGATTCTGAATGTCTTTCGCTTTTTTTAAATTAAGTAATAAAAAAATCTCGAGGAGGGGGGAGGAACCCGTGATTTTTCGGTACCCCGAGATTTTCGACTATAGTGGCGTTTACACGTGAAGATAACACCAAGATGAGAATAACCCAGAGGAGATAAATATTTCCCCAATATTCCACAGTCGTCTATACGTGAGCACGGGATCAACTCCGAGGTCATTGTTATTATGAACCTTTAGAATTCCTCACGCTTACACACAAGCTCCGATCAATAGGCCTTTTCATACTTCATTCAAATAAGTGGATTTTTCTCTTCCTTAGCCTAGTGACAAACTATTTCTGTCACCTGATCTTATGAATACATTTTAAAAACTAAAAAGGGGGCAAATTACATACATTAGTGTTCCTATGCCCAGCAAGCCTCTGGCAATCCTTCGGCACACTATCAAATTGTCGAGAGCAACCTTTGTCAGAAAGGAATGCATGAAATGTGCATGTATGATGAAACTGGTCTCCTCTGTCAGCTCGCAATGGGGGAGGGGATCACATGTGCAATCACCTTGAGGTTTCAGGGAAGTGTATATTTCCAATCAGCAGCATTCTTCTTCTTATTATTATTGTCTTATATTATTCTGATGAAAATTATCATTATTACTAATGGTATGATCATAATCATTGTAACCGTCATCACCATGATGATGATGATCATCATCATTATCATCATCATCATCACGTCATTATCCTCCTCCTCCTCCTTCTCGTCATCCTCATTTTATTTCCTGTGTATATGGTTTCTGATCGCTAAGCAAGGCTATTCTGCCCCTAACGGAAAGCTTTTGAAAATAGTTATTAATGTAATAACTTAGATCAGCCAATCGTTTATTACGTGATTTATTGATTGACTGATTTATTTATTCATTCATTTATTCATTCATATATGCATTTATTTATTTATTTATTTTATCAATTTTACAACCTTTAGTACTAAAGTATTCGTTAAACCGGTTTAGTCCGTTGGCTGGGTGGGTTACCGTGTGCATGAAATGTACCCTACGTTACTCACCACAGACATGGACTAGACAATCAGACAAAAAAGTGAGGGTAGACTTTTATTACCCCGGCACTTTTTTCGCTAGAGGACGTTTTCAAAATGGCCGCCAAAATGCCATTTAATACCATATACTGATGATTTCATAGGCAATATTTGGGGTGAAATTGCAAAAAAAAATCAGTGTTTTCCTTTATATTTTGATGTCAAATGTATAGAGTGGTCAGATTCACTAATTAACTGTTTTCCTGATAGAGGGCGATTTTCAAAATGGCTGCCAAATGTCATTTACTACCTTAAAATGACGTTTTCCTAACCATTATATGGGTTAGAATGGCCCAATTTTCAGAGTTTCCCTATCGGTTGATGTTAAGTGTACAGAAGGGTCAGATTTACCAACAAACTGCATTCCTGATAGAGGGCGCTTTTCAAAATGACTGCCAAATGCCATTTGATACATTAAAATGCCGTTTTCTTATCCACAATATGGGTAAAATCAACGTTTTTACAGTGTTTTGCTATATTTATTTTGTTTATGTCAAATGTACAATGTGTCCCAGAAAAAATGGTCCAATCTGAAGAAAATCACAAATAACCGAGTCAAGTTAGCTATTGTCATAAAGCTAAAAGACCATACTTAGCAGTGCAATTTATTTCATTTCATTTGATTTCGTTTTTTTTGAGATATATTGAATTTTCTGAAATGACGGAAAATCGCTTTTGTCCCACTATACACTTTTACTTTGTATGTAGATCTTGCACGTTGTTTAAGCTATCTTTTGACAAAGAAACCATTAAATGGCATGGAAATTATCGTGAATTTGTTCAGTTATCATTACAAACACATTTCCAGCACTCTGAATTTGTTTTTTGTTCTGTTATTCCATAAGAATGAGTAAACCTTACATTAACAAAGGAGATGTACATGTACGGTGCAACATGGAAACAGAGTGAATGTTCAATAACGGTATGGCCACACAGCAGCGGCCTTACTTTACGCCTAAGGAGTTACCGTAGAGTATATGGCTTTTTAACATTAAGAACCACACAGTATAGCATAATTTATGAAGGATAAATGTTTCTGTGTGTTCTTTCATTATTGTTTTCATAATTTAAGTTGTTAATTAGTATTGATATTCATTGTAATTAACACATTCTGTTTTAAAGTGTCATTGTTGATTTTCACCATCAACACGAAAAGTGGGACAAACGCGATTTTGCCTGACTGCAAAAAATAACCATAACTTTTGATTTATAAAAGTAAATAACATGAAATTTATTTTATCAGAAAGAAAATTTATTCTGCTTTAATATGATACCAAATAAACATACCTCTTGAGGAAACAAATTACCTTGATAATTTTTTTTCCCAATTGGACCATTTTTTCTGGGACACACTGTATAGAGGGGTCAAATTCAGCAAATAAATGTATTCTCGATAGAGGGCTCTTTCCAAAATGGCCACGAAAAGCCATTTAATACCTTAAAATGACCTTTCAATACTCACTATATGGGGTGAAATGGCCATTTTTTCAATATGTTCCTATTTTGTTGATGTCAAATGTATAGAGGGGTCAGATTCACCAAACAGCTGTATATTTAAGTTCTTATAGTGGGCGCTTTTGAAATGGCCGCCAAATGCCATGTTTTATATTGTAATGACCTTTCCATAGCCATGATATGGTGTAAAATGGCCACATTTTTCAGAGTTCCCTGTTAGTTGATGTAAAATGCATAGGTCAGATTCACCAACTTAAAATTTATCCCTGGGCAATTTTCAAAATGGTCGATGAGTGCCACGTTATGGCATATAATGACTTGTAAGCAGCCACTACAATGTTGTAAAGTGGTTTACAATTTTGTTTTCTAATATTTGTCGATATCTTAATCCAAACAAAATTAACAAATCTGTCATTCTTTACCGAAACAACATAATTGTTCGGAATTATATACAGTAGCAACAACTTTTAACTTTGATGAGCAGGCCAGTTCTGTCATTGGGGCTCATTTCTTCAAGCAAACTGGGGAAAAAATAGGACAAAGGTTACCACGATTAGCCTCACATTTTGTATGAAAAAACCCCGAAAACTTGTCAAATGTAGGAATTCATTATTACCTACCTGCTATTTTATATCATGTTAATTTTAAATGTGATGTGCTGGGGTTTTGCAAGAGGAATTATTTTCTACTGGATCCTATCGGATCTATTGGGCGCACATTTGGTGCACTGGTGCAGGTCATATTTGAATGGCACAAGACTGGGTAATGATTGCCTATATGGTAACCTTATCCTGATTTTGCCTCGCTCGTTAGGGGTTTATGAACCATAAAGGCTTAACTTACCTACTTAACAAGACTTAAATGTTGTTTTCACTGTATAAAATTCTAAACAATTATGCTTTTTTCGGTAAAGAATGAAGTCTCGTCAGAGTTACAAAAAACACTAATATTTTGTTGGATTAAGACATCGGCAAATATTGGAAAACATTGATAATTGTAAGCCATTTCACAACATTGAAGTGGCTGCTTACATGTCATTATGGCATTTATTGCCCATTTTGAAAATTGCCCAGGAATAGAATTTAAATGGTTGAATCTGACCTACACATTTTACATCAATAGGGAACTAACTCTGAAAAACTTGGCCATTTCTCACCATGCCATGGCTATGTAAAGGTCATTATAAGGTATGACATGGTATTTGGCGGCCATTTAAAAAAGTGCCCATTATCAGAAATACAGTTATTTGATGAATGTGACCATTCTAAACATTTGACATCAACAAAATAGGAAAATAATGAAAAAGGGGGCGATTTCACCCATATAGTGGATATTGAAATGTCATTTTAATGTGTTAAATGGTATTTGACGGCCATTTTGGAAAGCGCCCTCAATTAGGAATACATTAATTTGTTTAATTTGGCCCCTCTATATATTTGACATCAACAAATATTGGAAAACATTGAAAACCGGCGATTTCACTATAGTGCATACGAAAACGTCTTTTTAATGTATTAAATGGCATTTGGCAGTCATTTTGAAAAGCGCCCTCTATCAAGAACACAGTTAATTAGTGAATCTGACCACTGTTTGTTGGTATATCTGACCCTTCTGTACACTTTACATCAACTAATAGGGAAAATCTGAAAATTGGGCCATTCCACCCCATATAATGGCTAGGAAAACGTCATTTTAATGTATTAAATGGTATTTGACAGACATTTTGGAAAGCGCCCTCTGTCGAAATTACATTCATTTGCTAAAGTTGAACCCTTTTTACACTTGGCATCAACAAATATAGCAAAACAATGAAAAAAACCCGGCGATTTTACCCATATTGTGGATACGAAAACGTCATTTTAATGTATTAAATGCCATTTGGCAGTCATTTTGAAAAGCGCCCTCTATCAGGAATTCAGTTTGTTAGTAAATCTGACCCTTCTGTACACTTTACATCAACCAATAAGGAAACTCTGAAAATTGGGCCATTCCACCCCATATAATGGCTAGGAAAACGTCATTTTAATGTATTAACTGGTAGGGGTGACCGGGGCTAGTTGGCGCGTGGGGTATGTTGGAACATTGTAATTTTCTCTTACAGCTTAAATATTTTTTCTTCAATGATACACTCAGGTGGGAGATATTGGCAACACCTCTCCACCATAAATCTTTGAGCCAATTAGATTTGATATGGTTTGTGCTAGAGGGATAAGTTTGATTTGTTCGCCTTCTGAGTAATTTTTCTGATTCTCGAAAAAAATTTGATTATTGTTACTAATGGCTAACGATAGCAATTCAAATATTGCTATTTATATTAGGCTGTATTTATCTATAAAATAAGGCTAGTCATATTTGGTCTTGTTTGCTTAGTTTGACCACAGGGTCTTCAAAGTCCCCAAAATGCCCTTGGGGTTAGTTGGCACCTTGAGTTGGGGGTTAGTTGGTACACATGTTGGCAGGTGTGCCAACTAACCCCTAATACAGAATCATGTGTTATGTGCGCCAACTAACCCCCAATACAGAATTATGAGTTACGTGTATAATGTGTGCATTCACAAAGCCATTACTTCCAGGTTTTTCTTCCCAAATAAATGATACACAATGTTGAAAATGTACTTAAGGATTCAAAACCAAGACCAGACCATACAAGTCCCGGTCCAAGTACAAAATCAAGACCAGACATATTGGAAAGATAAGAATTATGCAAATTTAGACCCTATGCAAATTTATTTGAATTTCAAAATCACATAAAAGTGCTAATTCTCTATAAATTCTTAATGTTTGTGAAAATCTCTCAGACTGTAAGAATATGTATTTTATTTCAAAAAAGCTGTGCGAGTCAGTGTGTACACGTACTGTACATGTATGTTTGCCTGCGCGCCCCCGCGCGCGCGTGTGTGTAAATATGTATGAAATATTAAGTGTTTAGTGTGTAAGTATGTGAATAAGAAATAAATTAATGGGTATTCAACTGTTTCACTGTGATTGAATATTATGTGATCTTTTTAATGTAACATGTACAGTACCATACATAAAGCTATCGTGCCAACTTACCCCACCCCATGTGCCAACTAACCCCGGGGGTGGGGTTAGTTGGCACACTTGACATGATGTCTTTTATAATAAAATATATAAGAAACTAAAAAGGTTTGAACTGAAAATTGTACCCCTCATTTACAGCCCAGATAACACCCTTCATACTAGTATAGATATAATTAAATTAATCAATTTATCTAACTCTTGAGAGGCAAAATCCCAAAAATCGTGCCAACTAGCCCCGCTCTCCCCTATTTGGCAGACATTTTGGAAAGCGCCCTCTATCAAAAATATATTTATTTGCTAAATTTGAACCCTCTATACATTTGGCATCAACAAATATAGCAAAACAATGAAAAACCCCGGCGATTTTACCCATATTGTGGATACGAAAACGTCATTTTAATGTATTAAATGGCATTTGGCAGCCATTTTGAAAAGCGCCCTCTATCAGGAATGCAGTTTGTTGGTAAATCTGACCCTTCTGTACACTTAACATCAACCGATAGGGAAACTCTGAAAATTGGGCCATTCTAACACATATAATGGTTAGGAAAACGTCATTTTAAGGTAGTAAATGACATTTGGCAGCCATTTTGAAAAGCGCCCTCTATCAGGAATACAGTTAATTAGTGAATTTGAACACTCTATACATTTGACATCAACATATACAGGAAAACACTGAATTTTTTTTTTGCAATTTTACCCCTAAGATTGCCTATGAAATCATCATTATGGTATTAAAATGGCATTTTGGCGGACATTTTGAAAACGCCCTCTAGCGAAAAAGTGCCGGGGTAGAAAAAGTCTACCCTCACTATTTTGTTATGTCTGATTGTCTAGTCCATGCCTGTGGTGAGTAACTTAGGGTACATTTCATGTACACGGGAACTCACCCAGCCAACAAACTAGTTCGCAATATGTTGTTGATCTTCTATCTATTCACCTTCGTTTTCTATACTTTTTACATCGCTTTGTTTGGTATGTTTATTTAAAACTTGGTTAATTACTTTCCATGTGATTCTGGCATTATTTTCTTACATTTGTGAACTTACTATCATAATATGCACGTTTAGTTTTTTTTTACGAATAAGATTGTTTACAGTGTTTCTACATCTTATATACACCTCTTTCCGGTAGATGGTTGGATTTCGAAGATATTTTTTGTACAAGATATGTTTACGCTTACAGATTTGTCTAATTTCTACCGTCATCCAAGGTTTAGAGTTTTGTGGGGATTTTCTTGTAAATTTACGTATTTGGAAGCACTCGTCGTACATTCTTTGAATAATTCTTTAAAAAATGGTAAATCTTTCATTCACATCACCATACAAGTTTAAACAATCCCAGTCTACAGCTTGCAACGTATCAGAAAAAGTAATTAAATTTTGTTCCCTAAAATCTCTTGTGAAATATTCTTCTTTCTTTTTTGTAAAAATATTTTCAAAACATATTACAGTAAAAGGAGTTGAGTCATCGCTTAAGTCAGTTGTAATAATACTAGATTCTACCACCTTTTCAGGGTAATTATAGAAAATATTATCTTAAGTGGTGATAGAATGATCTGTAATTCTTGATGGCTTAAATATTCGGGGAGTAAATGAAAATTGTGGAAAAATATCAAAAAACTATTTTACATGTGCAAAAGTACTTATTTTCAAAAGGTCAACATTGAAAATACATTCTTTTCTTTCGTTTGAGATAATATCTAAGGTTGGAACGATACTATCCAAACAATTTCTGATTGGATGATTTGGAGGTCTATAAATAACTGCAATGAAATAGTTCTTAAGTTTGTTGTAAACTTCAATAAATACACTTTCAACATATTCATCAGAAATAGTCAAATCAGACCGACATTGAAACTTAATACTTTCATGAACATATATGCTAACTCCTCCTCTTTTATCACGCCGATGGTTAACAACAAATTCATAATGGGGGAGAACATAAACAGTTTCATGATCTTGTTGGAGCCATGTTTCAAAAACACCGATAATTGATGCTAGTTTGTGTAAAGTATAAAGACAGTGGGAAAAAGTATCAAAATTTTGGTTCACACTTAAACAATTAAAATGTAAGATTGAGAATAAATTGGCTGAATCACGACCTGCTATCATGTTTAATGTTTTTAAAGTGATTTTCAATGTTTTTTAAAACGTATATCTGCATTTCATATTATATTTTTTTTAGTTGTCAAACTTATTGGGGTAGGAGGGGGGAATCGATATATTCGCCCTCATATTTTTTCAGGAGGGCGATCGACCCCTGCCCCCAGGATCAACACCTCTGAACTCGCCTTTTTGAAATCCAAAAAGGTGCTTAACTGAACGTGGCAAATCTGACACGAAAAAGAACTTGAGACTATCAGAATATTTCCATAGCAGCATAGGTTTATGCTGCCACTCTGAGTAAACAAAGGTGTTTTCAATACAGAATAAATTTGCTGTTCGTCTCAAATGCTTGATCTGTCATTTTAATGACTCAGAAAAAGATTGACCCAACAGGATTCGAACCTGAAACCTACTGATGTCCAGTCAGCGGCACAACTACCAGCCCATGCTGGGTAACGGCAATGCCACGATTTACTTGGTTACAGATACCCGAGAATCATTCCTGACGTCTGACCTCATTAATATTTACATACCCCCAGTAGAAACGAATTATATTAATGAATGAAAGGTTTGCAGGGAGAATTTAAGATGCAGAATAAATTTGCTGTTTGTCTCTGTATTAGCAAATGAATGATCTTATTTATCATTGATTTGATAATATAGAGACGGACAGCAAATTTATTCTGCATCTTAAATTCTCTCTGCAAACCTTTCATTCATCATAGATTTCGATACGTTTTAAATACATGTAAAAAAAACCCGATCTTAATTGAAATACATGTAAGGTTATTTCAAACAGGTGATATAAGACAAATTTCTAATTCGGCCCCCTGTTTTCTTTTTTCTTCTTACATTCCTCCCCTTTTTTTTCGTCAGCCGGTGGGGGGAGGGGGGCACATGCCCCCCGTAGTTACGCCACTAGTGACAAACCATTGTCTATAACGTTGCATTGTTTGCATCGGACGATAGAGGGCTTTGGTCAAGAAGACAAAGGGTATCAATATGTTTGTAGCAAATTATATTTGATACTTGATTGTATTTCATGTCTGATATGGTAGCCTAACTTCCTGTACCCATGACAGACCCACATATATACATCCAACTGATCCGAGCACAAATGATGAATACTAGATTAGACATGCAATCGTGTTACAAAGATGTGCTTACAATGATGCCATGGAGACTAGAGTCTGGAAGACTGAGGTCTGGAAGAGAGACTAACATTGCATATGGGACTTGGTACAAGGTATTAGTTTTGTACTTTAATTATAGAGTCTTAGATTAATCAAATGATAATACATAATATGTAGGAGAATAGTACAAATTGAGGTCTGAAAGAGAGACTAACAATGCATTCGGGACTTTGTATAGGGGGAATTTTTTTTCACTTTATAGGGTCTTAGATTTCTCAAATGGGAATAATCATTACGCAGAAAAAAAAATGGAAATTGAGGGCGGAAAAAACACTACCACTACCTGCGGGGACTTTGGAAGGGTGAGGTCTGAAAGAGAAACTAATGTTGTCTATGGGACTTGGTACAGAGTTTTCGTTTTGTACTTCGCACGGTGTTGCCGCACAAATTGTCGCCGCGTCACAAATTGTCGCCGGCGACAATTTGTGCCGCCAGGTTTTGAGCAAATCGGCAAACATTGTCGCCGGCGACAATTTGTGACGCTCTTGCTGATCTTAATTTATTGCCTCAATGGCGACAATTTGTGCCATAAAAAAAAACCCTAGCGGCACAGATTGTCGCCACCGTCACAAATTGTCGGCACTCACTAAATATGTGTGAGTCTGTTTGTATGTCTGTATGTATCTGTGTCTGTATACGTACGTCTGTGTGTATCTGTGTGTCTGTATTTGTCTGTGTGTTTGTCTTTGTGTGAGTCGGTGTGTCTGTTTGTATATCTGTCTGCGTGTTTTTGTGTGCATCTGTGTGTTCGTCTGTGTGTTTGTCTGTCTCAATGTGTCTGTTCGTCTGTTCATATGTGACTTTAAATTTGTATGACTGTGTGTATGTGTCTGTATGTGTCTGTTGTCTGCTTGTGTGTCTGAGTTGTGTGTTTGTCTGTATCTGTCTGTGTGTCTGTATGTATGTCTGTGAGTTTGTGTGTGTCTGAATGGGTCTAGACACACACAAACAGCACGGATACATACAGATGCACAAAGAGACACCTACCAATTTATACAAGCACGCAGACAAACACATATAAGTCTGTCTAAAAAAAGCTAAAAATGTATTTTATCGCTATTTTTTGAACACGAATTCCGTACCAATCCTAGTTATTTGTGTGAGACCTGCTATTCAACTATGCATGCTGCACTGTAGTAGTACTCTACACAAGAGGGGCAAGCTATAAAGGCTCAAGAGCTGTAGATTGTTATTATTTATATACTAGGCTATTTATGAGATACAGTAAGAGGATTTATTTTGGGTTGAGCCGAGTCGAGTCAAGTTGAGTCGAGTCTAGAAGGGTCAAGTCGAGTCAACAGGCCAGTAGAGTCCAAGTCATGGTCAAGTTGAGTCGGGTAGTGATCATTTACAAGTCGAGTTGAGTCACGAAGGGGTCATGTCTCGAGTCGAGTCGAGTCATTTTAGTTAAAGCTCGAGTCGAATCGAGTCATTTCAGTTAAAGCTCGAGTCGAGTCGAGTCATTGAAACACTGCCGCCTATTGCCAAAGACATCTACCTTTCCTACCCTTCGAGCTGTGATACAATGTCTGTATCTGCCCGCGGCCGTCACATAGCAAAAGGGTGTATCTGCAAATTTTGACTTTTTCAGGTTTTTGCAGTTTGGGGGGGGGGGGTTAGGAGGGCGGCTCTTTCCATTTATTTAGGTCTCGTAATTGCAGGACGTCTCCTTTTTGAGATAGCAGGGGCTATCTACAGCACTTTTTCAAAAACATCCTGTCGTTTCATGGCAAAAGGGTGTATCTTATAGATACACCCCAAGCCAGCCGCAGCAGAGCTCAATGTTTTTCGGTAAAAAGGTGTATCTGCTAGATACACCTTCTGCCAACAAAATGACTGAGCGCAGCCAGATATGTGAAATATGGCAAAAGGGTGTATGTGCAACATACGTCTTATTGCGCGCCGCGAAAGTCAAAGATCAATTTATGGCAAAAGGATGTATCTGTAACATACGTCTTTCCCCGCAAATTGTTGACGCGAAAGTTTGAGACTAGTTCAAGGCAAAAGGGGTGTATGTGCTACATACATCCTTTAGCCAAGTTTTAGCATGTCTTAGCTCTGAACACGGATCGGTGTATGTTATAGATACCGCTTTTTGCAAATATGTGTCATGCATGCACGTACACGCGCGCGCGCGTGTGTGAATCATGCATGTATCTGATACGTGATTGAAAGTAAACTCAAGTCACTGCCGCCATCATGCCGCGGAGTTTATCTTCGTCTATTGTTAAAACATTTCGGTTGCAAACCATTGCCGGATGCAGTGAGAGAGGAACTCTCAGTGTTAATTATTTAAAAGGTAAGTTTTACTAACTGTTACTACGAGGGTCTAGATAAACTATGTAAACTGTGTTGTGAACTTAAGTCTAACAACGTATTGGTCTGGCAGATGTGTTAGTAAGGTTAGCCTACTATACGTAACCAGTGGCGTATCTAGCGGGGGGCAAGGGGGGCACGTGCCCCGGGCGCCACTTTCAGGGGGGCGCAAAAAGGCAAAAGTTTGAAGAAAAACAAGGGAAATGAAGAAAAGGGGAAGAAAGTGGTAGAAAGGGGGGAGGATAAAAGACACATTTCACGAATAACTCTTGAAGCTACCGGCCCCAAAAAGTTGGAAAGGATGCGATTTCGACATTGGCCCAGGCGGAAGCTGTTGGAAGGGGCGCGATTTCAGTACTTGCCCCCCCCCCCCGTTTCAATTGTTGGAAGGGGCGCAATTTTATAGCACTTGCCCCGGGCGCTGCATTTCCTAGATACGCCACTGTACGTAACGAAGCATCAACGACAACTGCCCAGCCTACACTGTAAGAGGACTTACCGGTATGTGCACGTCCCGGTGCACGTACATTCGTTAGATTGCTCTTTCTGCTTTAGCAATTTGAGTTTTATGTGGGACAGGTGCTTCGTCATAAATATGATTAATGTTACCAAAATTTGCCATTGCAATATTTTTATCTTGACTTGGCTGTTTCACAAGAAGCTTTCAATTTCACGGTAAATTATTTTCATCTAACGTAAACGCCCCCGACCAGCGATGCGCATCACAAAAATGTGCACTCGGTGCACAAAGTTAGTGCAAGCAGGCCTAGCCTTAACCCAGGGAGCGCCGGCCCGCCGGCCCAAAGGGCCGGCGCTCCCTGGGTTAGCCTAGCCTGTGCAACGATTGCCGCGATGAACAATATTCCACGGTGTCAACCATGAAACGTTGATCGCTAGCTTCGCACAGCCATTTAATGGTTCGCGAGCCGACAGTGCATACAGTTCCAATTCAAACTAGAGTTTCAAATATTACTTGTTGCCACAATTTGTCCATTATGAAAATAAAATGATTCGGCAGACACATTGTTCTGCAATGATTTACAGATAACTAGTAAATGGTGTATCTGCAGATACACCCTTTTGCCATGATATCACAA